>PJEM01014859.1:0-32856 GCA_004023845.1 Helogale parvula | reverse complement strand
GCATCCTCCAGCTCCCCACCCCCAGGCTGCACCCCCCAGCCCCAGGCTGCACAAGGGGTTCCCTGCCCTGGGATTTAGGTTGGGAGTCAGTCTTCAGGGGCTCTGGGAGGTCAGGCAACACTGTCCAGGGACTGGGTTATTGGTACAGAGCACAGGGCGTGAGTGAGACCTCAGACAGATGTTGGAAGTCCAGTTGCCACTTGTCACCAGTGTATCCACCCAGCACCAGGCAAACAGGCAGTGCTGGGTGGGGCCCAGGGACCTCAACTTCCAGCCCCTTGAAATTTCTTGGACCTTCTGACAGCAGCTGCTCCAGAAGCTTCTGCGTAAGTGCTGACCCCCCCAGCCCAGAAGACAGAAGCCTCTGCTAGCAGAAAGAATGAAGTTTCCCTCAGTCCCAAATCCCTGCCCACCCTGTCCCCTGCTCCGAGGAGCCCCTGCCCACTCTCCCCTGCTGCTCGTCTCCCTGCAGCCTCCCCAGCCCGAGCTGTGCCTCCCCCAGCCACTTCCCCCACCAGTCTTGCTGGACTCCAGCTCCCATCCTCCTGGGCAGGCTCCAGATCCTGGCCTTGCTCTATTACCCTCTCAGACTGCTCGGAACAGCTAACTGTAGTCAGGGACGGTCACCATCTTCCTGGTGAGAACCAGCCGCTCTCCCTTCATGGGCCCAGGAAGGATGCTGGGATCCAGGGTGGGCTGTGTGCTGAGGTGCATGGCAGCTCTTCCCAGACCCTGGAGCCCACCGGCCTTTATGGAGGGGTCTGTACCTGCTGGGCTAGCTTGGCTGGCCAGTGGAGCAGAAACCCCAGGTTCCTCGAGTCATTTGCCAGCGGCTGTGTAAGCAGGGGGGCCAGGGCAGCTGCCGAGGGAGGTGAGGCAGGAACAGCCTGGTCTGTGCCTCTTGGCCTGGCACGCTTCTCAGCTGGAGGCCGTAGCTGTGGGCACACTGCTCCCACTTGAACTTCCCAGGGAGGCTCCTGGAGCCCTTGCTCTGCATCAGGGCTATTGGATGCCTCTCTAGTATTTCCTGAGTTCGCTCCTGCTTGTCTTGGTCCCCAGAACTTGGGCCTGTGGGACAGATGGTGTCCATTAGGCTCATGTGGCCCAGGGGACCCCTGCCGCCCACACCTGATTGGCCTCCTGGGAATGAGGACAGGCAGGCCATCCCCTGGCTGCTCCTTCTCCCTCTGAGAGGGGTGGAGGCAGGAGAGCTTTGGAGAGGCCCTGCAGAGTGGAGCCTGCTCCCTGGGCCTGGCGCCTGGGATGGCGCTCCTCTTGCAGCTTCCGTTTCCCCTCGTTCGCTAGCTCCAGGCAGCGCTCTTCCCTTCTCTCCATCTTTTCTTCACCCTAGCATCACAGAACACGGGTTCAAGTCACTGGGAAGTCTCCCCGCACACGGACCCACGCTACAGCCCTCTCTGCCTTGCCCGTTCCTCAGACCAGGGTGGTGGCCCCAGTACAGGGTCCCAGGAGGTGGTCCCCAGGCACAGACTCCACCTCGTGACAGTGGATCCAGAAACTGGATCAGGAGGGGCCACTGGACCGTAGGCGCCTCTAAATCTGGGACCATGGGGCACACCACCGCCAGCGAACTTCAGGCTGACCAGACAAAGGCGTCCCAAGTGCTGACCATCACCCTGGCCTCCTGTAAGGAGCTCCAAGGGGACTGTGGCAGCTCCCCAAGGGAGCAAGACCGCCCGTGTGTCTCGTGCCTGGCTGTCACGTGGAACCCAGGCTCACCTTGGCTCCTCTGGCCCCACCTGCCCCATGTCCCCTTCCCAGGGAGGGCTCCCCTGATCACATCCCCTGTGTTCAGCCCTTAGGACTGTTTGTAGGATGGTCCCTCACTTTTCTCTGTCTCCCTCCCAGAGTGGATGTCCCCATGCTTGCCAGTGCTCCTCAACGTGGAGCCAGAAGGTGCTCAGCAGCCATCGTTGATGAGTGAATGTGTTGAGGGTCCTGGGTGCTCAGAACATCCTGGGGTTGGGGCACCTGTTCTCTGCCCAGACCCCTGGGAGCCTGTGGGTGGTAGGAAGCACAGCCCACCGATGAGCTCCAAGGATGCTCGGGTGCCCGAAATCAGGGGGGGGGGCCGGAACCTAAGACACCCCATCCCGGGACACCCCCACCCCAGGGTCTGCTGGAGCATGTCTCAGAGGCAGCTGTGACCCGGAGCTGCCCTGACCTGCCTCCCACGCGCACCGCAGCGCTCTTCCCCCTGTGCTGTGGCCGCCATTGGGCCGGTGGCTGGCCGACTGGCCGTCATGGGTGTGGTGGGGGGAATGTCCCCTTTTTTTGTTCCCTCTGGAGTCTGGTGTCCCTTCGGGGGGGCATGGCAGCTGCCTGGCCATCCCTGGTTCTTTCTCACCGTGCTTCTGACCCTGACTGCTATTGAACTCCGGCACCAAGAAGCCGTTTCTTCCACGGAGACGACCGCCCCCAGCTCCAGCCGGGTGGTAAGGAGGGTTTTGTGCAGGAAGCCTGGCCCATCCTGCCAGGCACAGGTGCACGACCTCAGCGCCTGGACTCCTGGGGGACACTGTTCAGAGCGCAGCATTCAGTCACCAAGTTCTGACTTCAAACGGTGAGGGGAGGCTCAGGGGCTCCTGGGGCCTCAGGTCAGGCCCCTCCTCCCCACGATGGCCCCCTGAAGGGCCGTGCTAGGGGCTCTCTACTGTTTCCCCCAAGCCCTGAGCCCTTCCTGCTGTTCGAGGAGAACCAGACCCTGCTGGGAGGGGCCATAGGTGCAGTGACCCCTGACCAGCAGGTCCTGCCTGTGGAGGGTGGTCTTCTGAAGTTTCCCTACCTGCACTGGTCACTCCATCGCCACCTGGTGTCCTGAAGATGCAGCCCCTACTGCCCGTGTGGACAGCCTGTGACAGCCATGTGTTTGCTTGGGCAAGAGCCAGTTGTGTTGCACATATATTAAAAGATATTTGGTGACAAACTTGTTATATTAATAATTTTACAAAGTCTGGCAGGTTGGTGAAGCCAGACAGACGGACACAGGCAGCCTGGCCCGGAGACACAGGCTCCCACGCCACCTCCATGTGCCCTGGGTACAGGTAACTTTCCTTGTTAAAGGATTTCCTTTGAGGCAGGGCAAGGCCAGGCCCTCCTGCTGTGGACAGCAGCCAGCCTCGTGCGACTGCGGTCCCAGCTTGCTCGTGAGGACGCAGCCTCACCGCACCCTGAGCCGGCAGGTCCACGCAGCCCCGGAGACAGGTGCTTCCCAGGGAGCCAGGTGGGCACAGCATGGCTCTGGCTCTCAGCAGGCGCAGGGGACACCCTCCAAGAGGGCATGATGTCCTGGACTGGGTGCAGGTCCCCTGCCCGCCAGAAAGTGACCCTCAGGGCCACTTTCTGGGTTATTGGTACAGAGCACAGGGCATGAGTGAGACCTCAGACAGATATTGGAGAGCAGAGCCCTGCTCTGCTGAGGTCCTGAGGTTCTGAGCTGCTGTGCCTGGGGGCACCTGACCCCTGCTCCCCACCTGAGTGTCCAGCTGCCGGCATGGCCAAGCAGGGCAACTGAGGTGTCCTGTATGCCCCCCTGTACCTGGACAGACGGACTTGGAAAAAGATGCATTTGGCCCCAGGCTCAACGCCTGTCTGTCCTGAGCTGGGGGACAATCTGGGCAAGGAGACGTGGTCTCTGCTTGGCCTCTCCATCCCGCCTGAGTCCGGGGGCTGCCTTCAGCACTGGCCTCTCCAGTCCCAGCCCATGGGGCAGGCTCTACGCTCCACCTGTTTGCAGACCCTTTTCAGGGAGCAAGCAGGAGAAGAAAGGATCATCCGGTGTCTGCCCTAAATTAGCGAATTACTACCGGGCCCATACAGCCACGTCAGGAGCCCTACAGTGCAGCCGGGAGCTTGAGACCAAGTAACACGGACACAGAGTCTCTTACTGTCCCCGGCAGCTAGGCCACGACACTGCCCAGCCAGCTCTGTGGCAGGATGTCTGTCCCTCGTGTGAGCCATTGTTCTCCCTTTAGAAAGAGCAGATGTGAGCTTTTCCTCTGGGTTCAGACGTGAGTGTGAGGGGTGGTGAGGCCCTGGCCAGCCACCCTCCTGGGATTACGCGATGCCTTCTGAGGCCTTTCAGGAGGAAACACACATAGTGTTCCGGAGCCTCAGGTGCTGGGGACTGGAGAGAGAAACAGACATGAGAGGGGAGAGAGGGGGGCCAGGGAATCAGGGCCTTCAGCCGGCACGCTGCTGGGCAGCTGGCACCAGGGGCTGGGCTGGCCACACTGGCTGAGGCTTTGGGGCCTGGGGACAGTGGGCCTGGGATGTTGTGTGGGTGTCCCAGGACGTCCCCTGCAGACCCTCCCCCGGGAGGTGAGGGACTGCACAGGAGGACTGGCCTCCAGCCGGACGGTGGGGTGAGAGGGACCCTGCCCATCTCCCCCAGGGCTCTGCCCCCGGGCGGACAGTCAGACGCCCCCCCTCCCTGGCACCCTGAGGGTCTCGAAGGTCTGGGTGTGGAGGCTCTGGTGGGTGTCATGGTGGGGCCATGGAGGTGGTGCAGCCGGGACTGGCGGGAACAACAGAGGGCCCTGCTGTGGAGCAGAAGGATGAGAGGGAGAACGGGTATGCTGGGGACAGGCCTGTCCCCTGCTCCTGGTGTTCGGGGAGGAAGATGAGGGGCACCAGAGTGGGGAGGCTGGGCATGATGAGACCTGTGTCCCCAGGGTGGGCTCTGCAAGTGTCTCTTGGACCGGTCATCAGGCACCTGCTGCAACCACGCTGGTTCAGCCCAGGAGTCGCTGCTCCATGCCCCGCCTGACGACCCACTGTCAGGCGGAGCTCCTGTCGCTGCCTCCCGACCTCCACCCACACCTGGTGTCCAGTCTCCAGGCTGTGTGTCAAACCCTCAACAGGCGCCACCTGCAGAGGGACATCAAGGGCTGGAGTCACAGTGAGGTGGCTGCCTTGTCACCCACCTGCTCCAGGGCACGGCTGGGGGGTGGCCGTTTGTCATCTCCCCCACCCAGGACCTAAGGAGCCTGGGGGCCTCAGTGCCCTCGCTGGCCTGGGCTATCTACTCACAAGGTTCTTACAAGCAGAAGACATAACTGAAGATGACAGCATGAGGGGGACCCCGCCTGCTATCGCTGGCTTTCAAGTGGGAGGAAGAGGGCACAGGAGGGGAAGGGTTGGTTTCCCTGAGCTGGGAAGGCAGCTGAGAGGCTCCTCATCCTGAGTCACAGCGACGAGTGTGTGCCCCCACAGCTGCCCACCAGGGCCTGGTGTCCTAAGAGTCTCCCGCCCCCCTGCCCCCATGGCTTCCCAGGCTCCAGTGCATGGTAGATATACTTAAGAGCCATTTGTCGGCCCCAAAACTGAGGTTGGAGGACCCAAACCCCAGAAGAGGCTTCCTGGAGTCCCCGTGCCACCCTTCCCACCGCACCCTCACTGAGGACCTCTGGCTGGATCTGTGAGGTGTCACATCCCTCCAGGGCCTGGGCCCCTCAAGGCAGCTATGTGGGAATCTAGGCTCAGCAGTGACAACCCAGACACCTCTTCATCCTAGTTAGGGGCAGAGGTGCCCAGCCTACCCAGGCCAGGACACGTCCTTCCCTCCGCTTGCAGAGCTTACTGTCCAGGACAAGGTTGGGAAGCCCCGTAGGCTGAGCCTCGCTAGGACCCCGACGGGGCTCCAGTGCCTAGCCCTCTTCCAGCTTCTGAAACTCACCTCCCCAAACATGCCATGTTCATATGCAATAGACATGCATCGGGAGCACACACGCACACCATGAACACGCACACACACACATGCGCCTCACCACATAGATGCATCCACAGACATGTCTGTCAGCTGCTGAGAGGAAAGCATTTTTCAAGCCCCATTCTGAAAACGAAGTGTCAATTTCTTCTTTAATTTTGCTCAGTTTTACTTTATCAATTTTGACACCATGTTATTAAGTGCTTACAAGTTTAGAATTATTATATAATCCGGGTGAGTTGACTCTTAATCACTAAGAACTGATTTGTATTCTCTCTAATAAAGTGCTGATGGCGGCTGGGTGGCTCAGTCTGTTGGGCGTCCGACTCTTGATTTTGGCCCAGGTCATAATCTCACAGGTCATGGATGTGAGCTCCAAGTGGGCTATTTAGGATTCTGTCTCCCTTTCTCTCTGCCCCTCCCCCACCCACTCTCTCAAAAATAAATATCAAAAAAAATTAAGTGCTGATGTTTAAACTGTCTAATACTCACGCAGCTACACCAGCTCCTTTTCCAATAACAGCATTCACTAAGTATGTTTTTCCCATCATCTTACTTTCAACTGTTTATCTTCATACAGCTCTTTTTAAACAGCACAGAGCTGGATTTTACTTGTTAGCCTGCTAGGAATGTCTGTCTTTCCGCTGATACACTAAGTATGTTTTTATATGTAATATAATTGCTGACAGACTTCATTGTGCGGTTGTGTTTGTGCTCTTTAGTGTTCCACTTTATCTTTGCTTCTTTTTTTCTCCTTCTCTGATTCTCTTTAGATATTCTTTTGAAAAAGAAATTATTTCTCCACCAGGAGTTTGGAAGTTGAACACACTGTTTCTATTGTTTATTTCTGTCTGGAATATACTCTGTTTTCTGAAAAGACAAACCAACTTTTTTTTTTTTTCAGTTCTGAGAAGTTATTATCTGCTGCCTTTTCAGATGTGGCCATTCCCCTATTTTCCACCTGAAACTCCAATTAAAATGATGTCCGGCCTCGTTCTATCTCTTGGTCTCCCAACCTCCCCCCCACCCCCCCGCTTTGTATCTTTTATCTCTGTCTGCACCATGTTCTGGATCATTTTTTTAGCTATTTTTTCCACATCCCAAACTGTTTCTTCAGCTGTGTTTAATGCTATTTAACTGTTTGAGTATTTAATTTTCAATAAATATATTTTCTTTCTTTCTAAAAGTTCTATTTTATTCTTTTCAAATTTCCCTATTTATTTTTAATGCATTTTGATGCTGTTTTGTAGTTTCAGTTCTTTTATTTCTGAAAAAAAATTTTAATATTTATTTATTTTGAGAGAGAGAGAACCCTGGAAGGGAGGGGCAGAGAGAGGGAGAGAGAAAACCCCAGTCTGACAGCGTGGAGCCTGACATGGGGCTCCATCCCACAAACTGAGATCATGACCTGAGCCCAAACCAGGTTTTGGATGCTTAGCCAACTGAACCGCCCTAGTGCCCCTCTGAAAATTTTAAACACACATTTTATTTTTAATATCTCTAATTCCATTATCTTTTTTCTTTTTCTTTTTTTTTGATTTATTACTCTCAGAGAATCTCATTTTTATTTTTAAAATGTTTATTCATTTTTGAGAGAGAAAGAGACAGTGTGAGCAGGAGAGGGGCAGAGACAGTGGGAGACACAGAATTCAAAGCAGGCCTCAGGCTCTGAGCTGTCAGCACAGAATCCAACGCAGGGCCTGAACCCACGAACTGTGAGATCATTACCCGAGCTGAAGTTGGACATTGTTCAACTGACTGAGCCCCCCAGGCGCCCCAGAAAATCTCATTTTAAAAAAGTTTTTATTTGAGAGAGAGCGAGAGAGCGAGAGAGAGAAAGGAGAGAATCCCACGCAGCACAGGACCCAATGTGGGCCTTGATCCCACAACCCTGAGATCATGATCTGAGCCAAAATCAAGAGCTGGACACTCAACTGACTGAGCCACCTAGGTGCTCTGAAAACCCTGATTTTTAACTGGACTCAGACTTCCGGTGGAGCTGTCTGTCTCTCGGCCTTCTGTCCCTGGCGTTTCCTTCGGCCTCCATCGCGCTGTTGGCCAGGAGTTGCGCACATTCTGCAGCCTTTTCCTTCTTAGCGCGCTGTCTTTGGGGACTGTGCCGATGTCCGTGTTGGAGGACTCGCGGAGGAACAAGACGCTGGATCCTGGGCGCTTTGATTCTAGATTTCTTACTTTCTCTGTTTAGTGACTTTCTCACAGTGTGCGGGCAGACATCTTCTTCTTCAGAGAGAGTGGAAAGTCTGCAGATTCTGCTCACTCTTTGGAGCCCCAGGCGACAAGGCACAGTAGTGTCAGTGAGTCCGGGAATCACGAGGACCACGTGCGGAACTGGCACCGGCGCCACAGTGGAGCCCCGAACGGACCCCTGTCCCCCTCGCTCCGGAGAGGGAAAGCCCCTCACTCAGCAGCAGGTGGATGTGGCCGCAGGTCAAGGCACCCTGCTCTGGGGGGAGCGTCATTAGTGGTGGGCACCACTGATTCGAACCACGTGACTTGGTTTCCCTGGTAGTCTCTGGTTTTTGGGGGTGATATTAAAATCTGGGTATAACACGTCCAAGCCCTGCACATTCTGGTCTCAAGTGTTGGGAGCACAGACTTGCTTTCCAGACTGTCCTCACTAACACGAGGCTGGGGGGCCCTAGGTGACCGGGATGCCAGGATGCAGCCGTGTGCAGACTCAGCTCTCCCGGCAGACTGGGCTCAGGGGTCACCTAGGGCTGACAGCTGGCCCTTGGAGGCGCTGAGGACTCGGCAGCCAGGTCTGGCTGCAAGGACAGGCATGGGTGTCAGTGCTAAGCAGAGGGCCCTGAGAGCATCTGCCATGTCGGCCTGGGGAGCGGGGGTGACGTCACCACCTGGACCCCGGCCTGCAGCCTAACGACCACCTTCTCGGCGGCACCCCTGCCTTCCTGCCACCTTCCTCCAGCACAGGGTTCTCTCGTCCCTCTGCTCTCCTCCGCAGCCACCAGCACAGGCCCAGGATGACAGGGCCTGGACCCGTCCCTGCCAGGGGGAGGGATGACCCTGCCTGTGGCTGCCCTGGAGGCAGATGTCCAGAGCCCTCTCCCCCTCCCTCCCTCTGCTCTCATTCCTTCCCCCCACTTCCGGGGGCTGCCAGTCTTGTGAACAGAGCTTTGAGAATCAGTAAACCGGAACCGGGGCAGAGAGGGGGAGGGAGGAGGGTGGTACTCTGCTGCTGTTGAGCAATGAGCACACAGAGAAGTGGAGTGAGGACAACCCAGAGAGGGGGGCCTCCCAGAGTGCGTCCCCCAGAGTGCGGAGTCAGGAAGCCGGAGCCTAGGCAGCACCGGAAAGCAGCACTCCCCACAGAGTCCCTGGGGTCCGGGGGAGGCAGAGGGGGTGCTGAACTGAGTGGGGTCCAGGAAGGGGGGTGCTCCCCTGCTCTGAGTTGTTGAGAGCTTTGTTATGAGTGAAATGTGGCCTGAGTCACTGACAAGGCCCCAAGGGCCACTGCCCAATGCCCAGAGGGTCCCTGAGTGGTGATGGGGAGGGGGCGTGGGGGCCGCCCCTGCCCTGCCCTCCCCCTAGGGTCCGCACTCAGTGAGTGGCCTTGACCCTGGTCTGGTGACCACGCTGAAAGTAGCCCCGGAAGGGGAGGGACGGTCACCTCCCCTGGAGAAGCAGCGTAGGTTCTCACCCCCTGGAAGAGCCGAGCTGGGCTGCACCGACCCTGCGGACCCTGCGGCTCCTGCCCCCGCACCTCCCAGATTCCTCCTCGAAAGTCCAGACCCCGTTTTTTTGGTGCTGGAGGCCCGTTGACTCAGCCGGAGCGGAGCGGGTGAAGGGGGCGGGACGAGGGTGGAAGGCGGGGCGGGGCGACACTGGGATTCCCTCCTCCCCAGGAGCAGGACTTTTTGCAGAGCTCAGTCCAAGGCAGGAGCTGACCTCTCAGACCAGCCCAGCCCCAGACTGGAACCCCGGAAGGCGAGGGGTCCCAGGGCCACGATGCTCTGAGACCCAGGGATCCGCGGGGAACCCCTGCGCATGGTGCTGAACCGGTAAGGATAGGGAAGCAGAGTTCACAAGGAAGGTGGGGGGATGAGAGAGGGTCAGCGTTTGAGCCCCCCACCCCCCACTCCTCCAACCCCCCCAGGCTTGGGTTTGGAGTCCCACAGTCGGTCCGGTGGAGCTTGGCCTGGGCTCAGCAGGGTCCCCCAGAGGCCGGTGTCTGTGTGTTGGGGGGCAGGGTGTTAACTATTCTGCGGTGACCCTCTTTCTTCGCGGAAATGAGCTCTGGGTCCAGGGACCACCTCACCCTCTCAGACTTGCGGAAGTGCGCCTGCAGAAAGTGGGGCAATAATATGGGGGGGGTCCATGACCGTGCGGGGAGGAAGGGGTGGTCCCCAAGTGCTACTGTCGGGACCCAGGAGTGCAGCTCAGAGGAGAGGGCTCCAGTTAGCACACCCTCCTGCCTGAGTCCCCCCTCCGCACAGCCCTTCCAGGAGGACCAACCTCAGCCTTTGACTTTGCCCTGATAGCCTAGGAGGCATGCCCCAGCCGCCCACTCGCGGGCACAGAAGCCTGGAGCAAAGAACAGTGGCATCTCTCCTGCCTCCCAGGGGCCGAAAGGGCTTTCCCTGGATCCACTTCCTGCCTTGGTGTTCCCAGCCTGGCTAGCTTCCCGCCCTCCCTGCCTCCTCCCCTTCCTTCCCCCTCCCTCCCTCCGCCCCTTCCTTCCCTGGTCCCCTTAGCCCCTGGTGCTCACATGAGGAAACCCCGAGCAGGGAGGCCAGAGGCTTCTGACCCCTCTTCTCATTGGGGGACAGGCCCCCCAGGCCACCCTTGCTTTTGAAGACTGGGTGTTGGTGAGGGATGAGTGTCCCTCCAACTAGGGGGGAAGGGGCCCTGTCATCTGGGCATCTGGGTTTTCTGTGGGAGTCTGTCCTCAAAAGGCAGACCCCTCTCCCCAGGCCTCTCGGAGGGGTTACTGGGTTGTGCTCCAAGTCAGCGGTGACACGTTGCAGGTCCCCGAGGCCATGGGGCCGGCCTCACCGGCGTCGTCACTGAACTGCTTCATCCGCCCTGGGCGTCGCTGCCTTCACAGGAATAAAACAGCCCCTTACGGATTTGAGCGTCTTCATCTGGGAGGATCTAGAGCCGCTGTTTTCCTAAGTGATCGGACGGGATGGCTCAGACCCGAGGGGAGCCTTCGGAGCCGCCGTCCGCCCAGACGGGAGGGGGTCTGAGGGGGGGCGGCTTTTCCTTGGGCTGCTGACTGGAACTGATAAGCGGGCTGGTCGCCAGGTGTGGGGAGGGGGGTACAGCTGGCCCCCAGGCTGCCTCCCCCCTCAGCTTGAGAGGGCAGGAAGAGGGGGAGTCACCTGGGCCCCGCGGGGCTGTTTGGGGAGGGTCACCCAGCAGCTGGGAACTCCCCTCGGAGGATGCACCCCCACAGCTGACCCTGGCCAGACCTGCCCTGGGAACCCGAGCAGGAGGCACCAGTCACCCAGTCCTCCCCGTCACTCCTTCCAGCCGCAGGGTCCGGCAGAGCAGCCTTGTAAGGGCCCAGCGTCGCCATCAGACAGATTTCAAGTGCTTCCTGACCATCTTGCCCCTGATTTCCAGACCTATGAGGTCCAGCTGGGTTTCTCAGAAGGGGCGGTGCTATGCCTCTTCTCCCTGTCCACCCCCACCCCCATTCTGCACAAGGGGCCTTCCTCAATCTGCTTCCTTTTTTCAGTCTCTCGCTCTTGGTGCTTTAGCAGAGATGCCTCTAGAAAGTGTTGGCTGCAAACTTGTGTCTGGGGATGTTGCTGGAGGAGGCTCCCGCTCCCTCCCAGGCCTCCTGAGGACTGCAGTGAGGAGCGGGTGGTCGGAGAGCAGAGAGCCTGCAAGGTTTAGACCCTCTATGCCCAGAACAGTGTCTGAGTCATAACATTTCACCATGAGGTGACTCAAGTGTGCCTGCCAGAGCCAGTGCAGGTGCATCCTGGACACGTGCTCGCCCTTACCGCTTGCAGGCTGCTGGCGGGAGGGGCGGGGCAGCCCGCCCTCCCTGGAGGGGGAGCCCCATGCGATCAGGCGCTCAGATGTGTCCCCCAGAACCTCGCCCACCTGATTTTCAGCTGTGCTGCCTGGAAGAAGAGGTGTGGTCTGGGAATGGTGCCCGGGCCGGAGGGCTTGCTGGGCAGGAAGGGTGGACATGGACAGCTCCAGCCATGCTGTGCTGGCCGTGCTGTGGGGGGAGCCCCTTCCTGGTCAAAAGTGTGCGGGTGCCTTCCTCCCAGCCAGCAGGAAGGGCAGGTAGGGGCAGGGGTCCCCGTAGAAGCAGGGCAGGTAGGGGCGGGGGTCCCCGTGGAAGCAGGCAGGGCAGGTAGGGGCGGGGGTCCCCGTGGAAGCAGGCAGGGCAGGTAGGGGCGGGGGTCCCCGTGGAAGCAGGCAGGGCAGGTAGGGGCGGGGGTCCCCGTGGAAGCAGGGCAGGTAGGGGCGGGGGTCCCCGTGGAAGCAGGGCAGGTAGGGGCGGGGGTCCCCGTGGAAGCAGGGAGTGGGCAGCCAGGCTTCCACCTTCGTTTCCCAGAGCTGCTCACTGGTCCTCCTCTGGGCTCTCCTGCCCCTGGTCACCTGAGAGGGGAGGGGTCTCAGCAGAGTGGCAGCACAGCCACTGACCAGCTGCCACACAGGGTGTGCAGGACTCCCGTGGGCAGAGCCGCCACAGCTGGTCGGGGGCACATGAGAGGGTCTCGGCAGTGAGTGCTCTGTGAGCCTCCTTAGAAACTAGCAGACAGACCTCTGGTGGCCACAGTTTAAGCTCCGTTCACTGAGTTTGAGCATCAGGATCTCAATGTGAGCATCTCAAGCGGCACAGAGAAAGTTCTAGTGCTTTCCAGAAAGTGTAGCTGCCCTTCCTAGAGCAAACACTATAGAGGACCCATCTTAGTCTGCTCGGGCTCCAGAACACAACACGACGGTCTGGGGGCTTAAACAAGAGACGGTCACTTCTGACAGTCCTCAGACTGGCATTCTGGGAGCTGGGTGCTGGTGCGCCTCCTGACAGTACCCTCACTGGTGGAAGGGGTGAGGTGCTGTCTGGGGTCTCCGTAGAAGGGCGCTAGCCCCATCCATGGGCCCCACCCTCATGCCCTAATCACTCCCAACATCTGGGGATTAGGACTTTGACAGACAAATTTTGGGGACATAAATATTCAGTTTATAGCAACCCCTCAGGACAAGGGACCACGTGAGCCACAACTGAAGAGAAGTTGCAGTTACTGTGGGCCCTGCACCTTTCAAGCCGACGACGGGGAGCCAGATGAGAACGGCAAGGCTGATTCCTCAGAGTGCACCGTATCGGGGGCTCCCACGACACTCGGTGTGGCAGAGACCCAAAGGCAGGCAGGGGAGCAGAGACTCCACGGTGGAAAGGGGGCTCAAGTGCCCCTGAGGCTGGAGGCGGGGGCTGAGAGCTAGAGCTGGACCGTCCTTTCGATCGGGAAGGGGAGGGTACTGCTTTCTCTGGAGGGCCCACGTTGGGAGGGGGGGTTGGGAAGGAGGAAAGCTGGCTGTCACTGACCACCTCCCGGCAGGTTCGGGCATGTTCGGGCTGGCCGTTGCTGGGGTCACTTGTGGCTTCCTGAGGTGGTTGCTGCGGGTTGCTGGCTTCAGTTCCATCTTTACAGATAATATGCTGTTGTCCGCCCGCAGAGTCAGCCTGTGTGTCTTGATCTTTTGCAGCCTGAGGGCGGCTTTCTTCTCCTGAGACCAGAGGGAGATTCGCAGGGGTGGAGTCCCAGGTGGCACCCATGGATTCAGGCGCTGGGGAGGAAGGTGTGGCTCTGGCCATCTCCCCACTGGGGCCCAGCGAGAAGTTCCACCTGTTCGTGAGCTACAGCAGCGTGGACGCCACGTGGACCCACGGGCTCATCGGCCGCCTGGAGGCGGACCTCGCGGGGCTGAGGATCTGCCTGCACGAGCGGGACTTCACCCCCGGGAGGAACGTCCTGGAGAACATGGCGGAGTGCATCCAGCAGAGCCAGAAGGTGCTGCTGGTGCTGAGCCAGGACTTTGTGCAGAGCAGGTGGTGCCTCCTGGAGGCCGACCTGTCGCTCTTCGGCTCCTGCCTGGAGAGGAAGCCGGTCATCCCGGTCCTGCTGCGGCCCTGCCAGGTCCCGCTGCACCTCAGCCACCTGACGTACCTGGAGGCGGCAGACAGTCGCTTCTACTGCAAACTGATGCAGCTCCTGCTCATGCCCAACCACCGCCTGGCGCGCTCCCTGCCCGCCTGGCGCCCTGCCTCCTCCCTGTACAGCGGGAAGAGCCTCCTGACCCTGAGCTGCGTCAACAGGGACAGCCTGCCCTCGTGGAAGGTGGGCACCTTCAGCACCCTGGGCCTCCCCGACCCCTTGAAGGGGGTGTTGGAGGACCCCGAGGTGTACAAGCAAGCCGTGGGCATCCTGAACGGCGTGCGGTCCCCCAGGTCCTGCCTCCGCTACCTGGCCTGCAGGGTCACGCTGGCCATCTTCCTGTTTCTCATCGGCTTGGCGCTGCTCGCCCTGCCCCTGATTTTGGGCTTACTGGAAAACTCGCTATCTCAGCGCTTCTTCTTCATCTCCGCCACCGTGTTTTTCTCCCCCCTCTTCTTCATCCTGGGAGTGAACAGCCTGTGCTGGTTCAGGAGGTTTTCTAAGAAGAAAATGCGGGAGCTGGTGCTCCGCGTGGGGGAGGCCAACCTCCTGCTGGCGCCGCACTCGCTGCTGATGGGCTGCGAGACCATGAACAAGCTGCACTTCGTGTACCTGCTGCTGGGCGACTGCAGGCGGGCCTTCCTGGAGGCCGCGGGCAGCGAGGCCGAGGCCGAGGCCCTGTTCCGGGAGGCCCTG
This sequence comes from Helogale parvula, assembly GCA_004023845.1. Classification (NCBI taxonomy): domain Eukaryota; kingdom Metazoa; phylum Chordata; class Mammalia; order Carnivora; family Herpestidae; genus Helogale; species Helogale parvula. Next base: position 18,270 of record PJEM01014859.1, on the reverse strand, counting down.
CTGCAGTTCTCCTGTGCCTACGCCTGCTGCGTGGCCCACGCCTACTTCCCCGCCTGCGAGGAGGCGCACGGAGCCCCCGGCCACCTTGAGCTGGGCCTGTGCTTCTGCCAGTTTGTGGCCCTGCAGCTGAAGGCACGCCAGGGCCGCAGGGTTAGCGCCGTGTGACGGCAGTGCCTTGGGTTGGCCATCCGGCTGCCCCTCCGCTGGCCATGCGGGCAAGGCCTCGAAGAGGTGCACAGGGGCCCCATGCCCAGCCCGAGGGCTCCATGGCCGCTCTGAAGGCAGAGGAGGCGGGGGAGCGTGTCAGGCCTGCCTTGGGACCCCAGGTGTCCTGCTCCTCGGGGGGAAACGCTTGGTGCCTTTCTCTGGAGAGCTGGTCAGTGTCCAGGGCCCGGGACGGAACAGGCTGGCTCGCCGCGGCCCCACCCTGAGTACTCTTCCAGGCACCTGCCCCTCACGCTGCCCCACGGAGTGTGGGGGGAGGGCCAGGCCGATTGTGAGGACCTGGGGCCGTCCATCCTGCATCACCAGGGTGCTGGACACAGATAAACACACTGCTCACAGTGTCCACCCTGAGAGCCTGTGTGGCAGCCACAGCCATCCTTGGCTGGAAACCAGGCCTGCGTCCTCCGCACGGGGACACCCGTCGGACCCGGGGCTGCAGTGCCACCTGCTGGTGCCGTGTCCTCCGTCCGCGTCCGCTGAGGGCAGACATCAGGGCCTGCCACAGACGCTCTTCCCAACAAGAAAGAGAGGCGTGTGCAGACAAGAACGTGAAAAACGTGGACCGGTTCTGGATGTGCCAGGCTGCACATCCGCCCTGTGTCCACCTTGTGTCCCCCTGTACCCACCCCGTGCCTGCTCCATGCCCGCCCCAGCAGTAGGAGCTTTGCCCCTCACACTGGAACCCCTGTGAGCACGAGGCAGGGTCTGCAGGCCCTGCATTCCTGTGGCACCCCAGGGCAGGACTTTGGAGGTGAGGAGTGGCCCCGGGGTGCTGCCTTAGCTCCTCTGTCTGTAAAAGAGCAGCTGGCAAGTGAGCTCCCGACAGATTTGAAGCTGGTGCTGGGTGTTCCTGGCACCCCTAGGGAGCCCTCTGCATATGGCCAGGGGCTGCACTGGTTGGCAGCCTCACATCCGTCTTGTGTGACCAGTGGCCCTCGGGGCCTGATGCCACCCCTTGCCTCTTGCATGAGCGCAGGCCCCAGACTAAGGCCACCAGACGACAAGCAAATGAAGTGCCCAATCTGACCCTAGCAGCCCTCACAGTCAGCAGTGTGCCTGCCTCCCAGGGCCTCCTCTTGGCACCCCTCACATCAGGCCCCCACCCTGCACCACGGATCTTACCGAACTCCACTCTTTTGGTTTGAACTGACCAATGTGGTCCTAGTCAGGAACCCCAAAGCACTCCACCCCAAAGCAGAGGCGGGAGTCCCAGATCCTGCCTCTGCCCACACCCTGCCTGGACATGGCCTCTGCAGGCACGCAGGCACTTCCTCCAGGCCTTGTGAGCAAACCAAATTCTCGATTTCAACTTGTCTTGTGCAAGAACAGCAGGTCTTGTGATCTGCTGTTGAAGCACGGCTCCCCGTCTGGCCTCCGCACACTGAACACGTGTTAGCTGGGCACAGGCTGGACGGCTCCCTCTGTCCTGAGGCCAGGACTCCCGGGATGGTCCCTCTTGAGAGGAGCAGAAAAGGGAGGGATTCTGGTCAAGGGGACAGTGTAAGCAAAGGCACAAAGCAGGACCCCAGGCCACAAGAGGAGCTGCCAAGTAGGGGATGGTCCTGTGAACCCCAGGGCCTAGTGGGTGGCTTTGGGTGCCAGAACTTTCTTCCGGGCAGTGCTTGACATCAGGATCCATTCCAAGGGGTCCCAGCACTGTGATGGACCTCAAGAGACCTCAGGTCTCTGCGATATCTGAAGCAGGGGGCGTAGTCTGGGCCCCAGGCCGAGAAAGAGCCTCCCGGGAGCAGCCCCCGCAGTTGCAGTGGGGGGCAAGGACACGACAGGCCCGTCCCGACCCGCTCTGGGCACAGGCGGCCCCCATGAGCACTGAATGGCCTTCTCCAGGTCACAGCGGCTGCGGGTCCATTCGGTGCCCCGAACGTGGCTGTGCCGGTGGGCACATGAGCCCTGCATGGAGCTAGGTGACAGGCCAGGCCTTTTGAGACCTGAACTGCTGGCTGCAGCACAGAAATCCCGGGGGACAGTGCTGGGGGCCTGCCGGCCGAGGCCTCGCAGTGTGCACAGGCGCCCACACGCACACACGACCCCCCACTCCTCGGGTAAACCGCGTGCTAACAGTGTATTCCTACCCGGTAGCGCTGTGCAGCCTGGAGAGGACAGATGGACAAAACAGAGATGACAAAGGCCTGTCCCTTCAAAAGGACGTGACACTTTGAGTCATGAAATGACACATTTGTGAGCACAATAAAGAAAAAGGTTTATATGAACCATGTTTTTTAGGTTTATTTATTTTGAGAGCAAGGGAGAGAGTGGAGGAGGGATAAGAAAGAGAGCGCAAGAGCGTGAGCAGAGGAGGGGCAGAGAGAGGGAGAGAGAATCTCAAGCAGTCTCCATGCCATCAGCCCACAGCCTGACTCAGGCTTGATCCCATGAACCATGAGATCGCAACCTGAACCAAAACCTAGAGTCAGGCGCTAAACTGACTAAGCCCCCCGGGAGCCCTCCAATGCACCATTCTGCAGGCCTGCTGATCTCCTTGACCTGTGGGAGACCTAAGCCTCTTTCAGATTGTGCTGGCTAGGTATTCGGAGCCTCTGCTGGGGCCGGGCCGGGTCAGGCCGGCGGAGGGCGGGGGGCGGGGGTCAGGGAGGCGGTGAGATACCCCCAGAGGAGCCGTACCCCCAGCACCTGCCCTGGAGCAGGGTCTGGAGCTGGCTGTCCCCAACCACGCCTGCCAGCATCTATCCCCAGGGCTGCACTGTCCAGGCCTGTGACTCTAGAGGGCCAGCACCCCAGCCTGCCTCTCAGCAGCCTGGACACAGGGCTGCCCCGTCACTCTGCCCGCTCTGACCCCTGCCCTGACCCACGCCGGCGGTCGGTGGGGCAGGAGGTCTGAGGGGGCCCTGTCCCCAGGCTGCTGGAGCTCCCGCCGCCAGGCACACCTGTTGCTGCCAGGAGCAGTGGCCTCCACGGGGAGGGAGGGGAGGCCACTTCGTGCCCCACCACCACTGTCCACCCCAGGCCAGCCCCTCGGCTAGCCCTGCAGAGCATACACATGTACCTCCTGGGCAGGTGAGGAATGAGGCACAGGGCTTTCCTGGGACCTCCATCTCCTGAGATGCCTCAGGAAGCTCTCTGCTCTGTCCTGGCTAATTCTTAGCAGGTGACCTCAGGCGTGCTGGGGCCTGGGGACCCAGGGAGGAGCTGAGGTCCTAGCCAGTCCTGGGAGCACCTCACTTGAGTGCTGATCACCACACCCCAGCTACTGTCCACAGCCAGCCTTTGGTCCTGGCGTCCACCCCATGGGGCCTCTGCATGGACCCCTTCCAGGGCCCCCATGTCATAAGGGGGAGGAAGAGCCTGTGCTCTGACCCCACCATGGGGTCCCACTGCGAGGCCACACAGGAGCCTGCCGTTCCAAGAGGTTCCAGGCTTTCCCTCGGCACCCCCGCCCCACACAGACTCACTTTCTTCTTCACGGCAACCGGCAGGTGCCTGGCTCGGGGGAGGTGCTCCGTGCCCTGGGCCTGTGAGTGGACACGTCGTTGTGTCCCGGCTTCTGGGACGGCAACACTGGTGAAGGCAGAGGAGCAGGGCCCTCCCACCTGCGGGATCCTGCCCTTGAGTTCCCAGGCCTGAGCTCAGCGGGGAGTGTTTGCCTGACAGGTGAGGGCACTTAACCTTGAAACATCCTTGGGGAGAGAGACGGGAAGGGGGTGGGAGGGGGGTGGGAGGGTGATACATACAGGTGGTGGGGTGGGGCATAACACACGGCACATTGATGGGGTCCGGTGGGTGTCTGTGTGCGTGTGTGCGCGTGCGTGCCTGCGTATGCGTCTGTGCTTTGCGTGTGGGTCTGCGTGTGTGTGCAGTGTGCCTGCGTGCGTGCCTGTGTGTGCGTCTGCGCTTTGCGTGTGTCTGCGTGTGTGCGTGTGTGTGTGTCTGCGCTTTGCGTGTGCGTCTGAGTGTGTGTATTCCGTGTGCGTGCCTGCGTATGCGTCTGTGCTTTGCGTGTGCGTTGGCGTCTGTGTGCAGTGTGCCTGCGTGCGTGCCTGTGTGTGCGTCTGCGCTTTACGTGTGTCTGCGTGTGTGCGTGCATGCCTGCGTGCGCATGCGCATTGCTAGTCCCTGCGTCTGCATGTGTGTCTGCAAGTGCGTCTGCGCGTGCCTGTGTGCCTGCGCATGCGTGCAAGTGCGTGCCATTGTGTACCCCAGAAAGGGTGCAGAGCTGGGTGTTTGCCTGGTGTTTGTCATAGAGGAATTGTCACAGTGGAAACAACAGCCAACCAAACAGAATGCGTGTCCTGCTGTGTGCGCCTCGCTGAATGTGAGGCCCAAGGAAGCAGAGCTGACTGCGTCTGACGACTTGGGTCTGCCCGGCCCCGAAATTCGGGTCAGGCACACAGTAGGTCCGGTAAAAGTACGGCCCTCAGGGCGCCGGCGCCCAGACGCATCTCTGCCTGGTTTGGGCCTCCGGGGGTCGAGGGTTTCTTCTTGGCTGAGCACAGAGCTGCTCACATTCTCCCTGAACCCCATCATCCTGTGGGGCCCGACGTCAGGGAGCCCGTGGACTTGAGACACGTTCTGTGTTTGTATATGAATTGTTTTAACTTCTGGACATTAAATCAGACACTGTGAACAAAGCCTCACCAGCTCTTTCGGCTCCTTTACGAGGAACCTTCCAGGAGGTGGGTTCAAGCCTGCCCAGTGCTGGTGCCACACACCGTGGACAAGACCAGCCAGGGAGCAAAGTGCGGAGGGTGTCGCATTGGCTCCCCGAGGGCAGAGTCTCAGATGGGACGGTGAGCAGGTGGCTCACCTGGCAGAGGGGTCTGGAGGGGCATGTCCTGGGCACCCTTGCGAGCCAGTCCCACCTGAAGTGAGCCAGCCTGCGGTCCCACTACAGGGCTGCCAGCCTGGGAAAGGATTTTTACAAGAGGTTTCTGTAAAATTTGGGTGAGAACAAAGTTGAAAAGACACCCAGAAGATGTGTGGGACCCAGAGAAAGGAGCTGGCCAGCTGCAGGGGCCCTGGCAGGGCCCTGCAGACCCTGTCACAGCCTCCTGGGGAGAACGGGGTGCTCTGGGCCCTTGGGCACATGGACGCAGGGAGGGTGCAGAGCGGCTCCTGCAGCGCCTGCTGGGTTTGCCCAGAAGCCCCGGGGGCATCGTCAAGTCCAAGTCGTGGAGGTGTGCTGGGTGTTGCCCGTGTGGCAGAAGCGGCTTGTATTAGTTTGAAGGGTTGAAAGTTTATCTCAATAATCCAGTTTTAGTTTTAGAGTATGTGAGAGAATTTCAGTTTAGGTCTGACTGACTGACTCTGACTCCGTTGTTTTAGATGGGGAGCAGAGTACAAATGTTCATGTGGGTTTTGTTTGTAGTTTAGAATCAGATGTATCAATTTATGGTTAAAGCTTGAATACCCAGGGCATCTAATTAATCAAGTTCATCACGTTTATGAAATCTTTTAAAAATTAGAGACTATGTATCAAATGTTTAAGTTAAAATTAAAGAATGAGTGAAGACCCACTAACACAAAAGTTCCTAGATTTGGAAGTAAGCTTTTAAATGGTGCATTAAAGCTTGGGAACGCTGGTGAAGTTCAGCACAGACCTCTCCAGAATGTGCCACTTTGGCTTGGGGATTGTTTTGAGCTGAAGGCACTTGAGACCTTGTGAGCTCCAGAGAAATGTCCTTCCCTAAGCCACACCAACGAAGGTGAATTGGGGTCTTTCCCAGAATAAGGGTCATTAAGAGAGACATTTTATCTGAGTGACTCATCGTCTGGGAGGGCAAACATTTAATTACCAAACATCCTTTTCTCTTCTCACACAGTGAAATGCATTCCTTCCCTCTGATGTCCCAGACTCCCAGCCCCTTCTCCTGGGTTCAGGATGACAAGTGTGCCTTGTTTTGCCTGACTTTGGAATTTCCAGGTCTGTGTGGATTTCCCGTACATACATCATGAACTTGGATTTTCTCCTGCGAATTTGTCTCACATCAGTGTGATTCTTACTCCGGCTAGAAGACAGGGATTCTCGCTCCCTGACACTGGTGTAAATTTATAATTCTAGGGGCGCCTGGGCGGCTCAGTCGGTTGTGTCTGACTTCAGCTCAGGTCACGATCTCATGGTTTGTGGGGTCAAGCCCCGGGCGTGCTCTGTGCTGACAGCTCAGAGCCTGGAGCCTGCTTGGGATTCCGTGCCTCCTTTCTCTCTGCCCTTCCACAGCTCATGCTCTGTCTCTCTCTGCCCCTACCCTACTCGTGCTCTGTCTGTCTCTCAAAAATAAATAAACATAAATTTCTTTTTAATTATCATTATAAATGAGAAAATGTTCTATTTTATAAATGAAAAAATTTTAGCCCAGCAAGACCACTCAGAGTACAAACCGCACACGCCTAAGTTATTTATTGCAGCAAAGCACTGCCACCCATCACCAGCCCCGCGTGGCTGCCGCAGCCCAGACCAGAATGAGGACATGGGCCTGACGTTCTGTTTCTTAAGTGAATGGGCTCCGATAAAGCATGTGTTTGGCCTTTGTCCTGGGTCCTGGTGTAGAGCGCCTGAATCCCCTGGCATTTCCTGAGTGACTGGGGTGTCTTTTGTTGCTCAGAACCGCACCTGAATTTATGCTAATGAAGTAGCTCAGTGGGTCCCCAGGGAAGCCTTGGGGTGCAGGCTGCTTGATTGACAGGGGGTGGCTTTCAGCACCACCCCTGGCCTCTCGGAGGGAGGGGGCTGGGCACTGGTTCTAAGAACTCTTGAGCAAGGAGATTCCTGGGGCTTCCAGATTGAACACCCACTCGGGTGCAGGAAAGTTCGCTGCTCCTAGGCCCATGCCTGGCCTTGTGCCTCTTACAGCTGGCTGTCCCTGATTTGTACGCTTTATAATCAACCAGTAATCTGGCAAGTGCTTTCCTGAGTTCTGTTGAGTTATCAAATCTGAAGAGGATCCCCCAAAGTTGTAGTTGATTTGGGGAGAAATGCGTCTGGCCTGAGGATCCAATATTTGTGACCAGCGTCGGAGTTGGGCAGGCTCGTGAGGCTGAGCCCTTCACCTCTGGGGTCTGTGCCAGCTCTGGGGAATGGGTGTCACAGCACTGAGCCCTACGACACCCGGCTGGTACTGGGGGACTGGAGATTTGGTTGTCATTTGTGTGGGGAAGAGAAATCCATATAGTGAAAAATGTCAAATAGAAATAAAATGCAGACACATCTGCTTAATTGCACAAAAAGATCCACAGACAGGCTGAGCTGGGAACGAAGATTGATCTCCCTCAGGGGCTGGGAGGGAGCTGGGGACTTATCTGACCTGCCATTTGGAGCCACGTTCGTGTTTTACAAACTAAAAATAATAGGATAAAATCAACCAAATGGGGGAAGGACCCTGAAACGGCATGGGCAGCACCAACAGTACTAAGCGATCCCGCTGTATTTCACAGGAATCACACAGCCACACTGAAGTCAAGAACGGACCACGGAGCTCGAATACAGCATTTTGATGACAAATCCCCAAATTAAAGGCGGCGCCCTGAACGAGCCCCAGACTCTAGTGTGCGTGCTTCCTGGTGTCAGGTCACCAGTCCTGGAGAGGAGCCCGTGTGCTCTAAGACTAAGCAAGGAAGGATGTTGAGGGAAGCGGGGGCCAGGTTTCTCCCTGTGGGGAGATGGAATCATCAGCAAGGAAAGCAGAACTGGAATAAACTGTCAGGTTTGGGGTTGGGATTGGAAATATCAGTATGAGCTCATGGGGATTCATGTACGTTGTATGTGCACTCATAGTCTATAGATAGTCTTCCGGTATATGGTATAGACTAAATGTGGGTCGTGTCTATACGTGTATAGACACTTGCACACATATGCACAGGTGTATACGTGCACTCACAGACAGGAGGGAAATAGGGCTTGTGTGCAGATGGATGTGTGCATGTATAGGTCACACCCCTGGCTCTGTCCACTGAGTGTGCCTGAAGCCACGCCCACATCTTGGTAGCACAAGAGGGGCTTGGAGCATCTTTGCTCCAGAGAGTTCGGAGGCACCCCCAGACTGTCGAGGGCACATCGGCAGGAAGACCCGCACCAGCCAGGAACGAACCATGAGAACATAAGGATTCACAGTGGTGGCAAGAGACGGTAGCTTGTTGAACACAATGGGCATCTGTGGGTCACGCTGATGGCAATAAATGACTGAGTAAAGGGGGACAAGGGAAATCTTTCCTGTACAGTAAGCCGTCAGAATGTCAACCACTAAGTGTAGAAAAAATGCTGAGTTTAGATAATTGCCACTTGGAAAATAAAGTATTATTGATTCAGACAAGAATCATCAATGGAGGGGCACCCGGGTGGCTCAGTCCGATAAGTGCCCGGCTCTTGATTTTGGCACATGTCATGGTCCCTGGTCGCGAGATCCAGGCCTGCCCACCCGCACACCCCCGCTTGGCATCCAGCATGTCCATGGTTTCCCTCAGACGCCTGTGTCATCCACCCTGGTCCTTGCCTGCTGGCCAAAGCTGCTCAGACCCCTCACCTTACCTCCCTGGGCCGGAGGCCGGATGGTCAGGGCCCCACACTCAATCTGAGCACCCAGCTCTTCGTTCTCCCACAGGGCAGCACTAGGGCCAAGGATGTCCCCCCAGGGACTCTGACCTGTCACCTGACACTGCTCAGTGTAGAAAGTGCCTCTTTCCCGGTTCTTCTGGCAGCATGAGCTCCCAAGGTTGCCATCCCTGCCCCGCAGCCCTTAGTGCTAGGCCCTGAGCTCACCGCTCACCTGGCGGGAGCAGACCTGGGCCCTGAAGTGCTGTGGTGGGGGGTGGGGGGTGGGGGGCGTGCGGGCGTGCCGGGGCTGGGTGAAGAGGCTCGTGCCAGCCCCGACATCCGACCTCCTGCTGCCCTTCTTAGCTCTAAGGGAATGGGAGACGGGTGCTCCAGGAGTGGGGAGCCCTTTCAGGCGGGGATGGGCTCACATCCCCGCTTCAGAGGCCCAGGGCCCCTTGGACCCACACGTTTGCTCATTTCTTCAGTGACTTGTGCCCCTGTGAGGCGGTTGGGGGCGGGAACCACATGTGAGTGCTTGTCCAGAGCGGGATTCAGAGGCTCCTGTGGTGGGTTAGGTGTGTGGGGACCAGGCCCAGGAGCAGGAGGGGGCGGGGCTCAGTGGCAGTCAGGGACGGAGCCCGGGGCTCCAAGGCTCTCCAGGACAGAGGTTAGCTGGCTCCTTTGCAGCCAGCAGCCATGCTGGGCCCTGGTCACACTCCCCTCTCCCTCTCCCTGCGTGAACAGAGGCTTCCCAGGGCCGCCTCACTGCCCTCCCCCTGCCCCCTACAGTGGCTGCTGCTCTTCAGGATCCTTCAGGGTCCCCCTGGGCATAGAGTGGGGCATGATGGGGGCACTCGGCCACGCAGGGGCTGGGAAGGCAGGAAAAAGTCAGCGGGACCAAGGATGCTCAGGAGAAACCAGAGATCCAGGCGGATATGAATCTTTACTGAGAGAAAAGCGACAGAGCTGCAAGCTCAGGGGCAAGGGGTGTCAGCGAGGGGTCCTGGAAGCAGGGACACGACCACAAGATAGGAGAGCGTCGGGCGAGGGCGGTCACAGGTGCCGGCCGGGGGGCGCTGCCAAGACAGAGGGAAGCAGGGGCGAGAGCGGGGGCGCTGCGAGGTGGGCCTGCGTCCCCCCTCGCCGCCCGCCTGCGTGAGAAGAAGTGCAAGGCTGAACCCCGTCCCCTGGCCTCCAGTTCACCTGCCCCCGGCCCTGTCCACGACTCCCGAGTCCCCTGAGCACACCTACCTGGGCCGCAGGTGCGGAGGCCGTCACTGGGGGGCCGGGGGCGGGGCGCTGCCTGCCACCTTCCGCGCTGCCTCTTTCTCTCCCTGCACGGAGGGCTTGCCGGGGGGCTCGGTGGCCGCCACCGCCGCCACCGCCGCCGCCGCCGCCGCCGCCCCTGCCTGGGTGGGTGCCTTGGGTCCCTCCTTGACAGCGCGGTAGCTCTCCCCCCAGGCCGAGGGGGTCTCCGTGCCATGCTTGCGGCTCATCGGGTAGGCCCCAATGGCCGCCAGGATGCTGCGGTGACGCTCGGGGTCCATCTCGGTGTAGTACATCTCCAGGGTCAGCGGGGTACAGATCTTGTGCTGCGGGAGGGGGCGGGTCAGGGCCGGGCGGCAGGGGTCTTCCCTGGGCGTGACTCCAGACTCGGAGGGGAGGCAGCCCACTTCCCGTGCTTCCACAGGGACACCCCGTGGGACCGTCCCCGGCACCCTGCCCGGAGGCATCCACGCACAGGAAGGTGGCGCCTGCCGGCCCTGCTCGGCAGGGCGCACACCCAGCCCCCCAGGCCACACTTACCCGGAGCAGGAAGCCGTCAGGGCAGGTGAACTGGTCATACCAAATGGCCTTGTACATGATCAGGACACAGCCCAGAAGCGCCATGGCAAAGGCGATCATCCGAGCCGTAGGCAGCTGCAGGGGGCGGGGAAAGGAGAAGGACCCCGAGGAGGGGGTGTGAAGCCGTGGAAGGACCAGGGCGGCCCTCACACAGCCCTTGGCTCACTGGCCTCTTTGGCCTTTGTCTCAGAAACAATGGAGGAAAGGAGATGGCAGATTTCACTAATGAAAAATAAAAGGCCTTAGAAATGGTATGCAAGAAATGATAAAACAAACATTTAGTGACCTTAAAAGCTAAAAAACGGGATGGGAGAAAATACAGGCCAGATATACAGCAGAAGTGACTTTCCACAGTAAGCAGAAAATCCAGGAGTCACTAAGGAGAGACACCGGACCCCCCGGGGAAATGGACACACAGAGGGCAGCTGCGGCCCGGGTGGCTCATGGCAGTAGCTCCTCTGAAGGCAGACGCTCTTCTCGCCCACTTCAGGGCAGGATGAGGCCTCTGGACGGTCTGGTGTCCTGCCCATCTCTCTCCCTGAGAGCAGGCGAGTGAGCCAGGAGCCTCAGCCAGCCAGGGCCGGAGCGCAGCACCCATGGCCTGAAGCCACTTCTTCGCCATCGCCCCTGCCCTGACTCCCTGTGGAACTGACCGCTGGGCGCCATGGGACCGGAAAGGGGTAGGTTACCCTGCGTCCTTCCTCGGGGTGGTTACAGGCCAGTTTCTGGGCCTCCAGGTCGGAGAACTTCTTTGGCTGGTCCGAGGGGGACAGCTGGTATTCTGTCTGTGTCTTGATGACCACCTGTGGGGAGAGATGGCCCAGAAGGACCCTGAAGTGGGAGGGCTGGGCAGAGGCAGGCTCAGGGGTCAGCTTCCCCGCGGTGGTGTGGGTGCTGACCATCTGCTAGGACTGCCTAGTGGCTGGGCTCTGCTGGGTGCCAGCTGAGGCCAACGGAAGGCAGATGTTGAGAGCCTGCTGGGCCACAGCAGCCCTGGGGCCTGTCCCCACCACACATGGAACCCCTGAGTCTGCTGCTTTCAACTCCGAGGCCATCAGCTTTCCTTGGCAGGCCAGAAGCTTCCCTGTTAGGTGCTCCACAGCTTGGCTCCCGCCTCTGGGAAGTCCACCCTGATTTCTCCTCTGGCTCCCAAAGTCTTGAGGCCCCTACCACCTAGGGCACAGGCAAGCACAGTCCTGTGCTCTGTAAATGCTCCCAAGGGGCAAGCACTGAGCCTTCCCATGTGTCTACTGAGAACCAGGTCCAGACCTGTAGTAGACCTGGCTTGTGCCTACCCAGGTCACTGGGAGGTGCCCCCACCCCAAGGCCCCAGCCAAAATCTACCTTCAGGTGGCTGTCCCCTCCCCTCCTGCTGGGACAACTCCTGATGCCAGTCATGCTCCACAGCTCGTGTGGGGTCAGGCAGGGCTATTCTGGAGCTGAGCCCTGCTTCTCACACATTCCTCCTGAAAGCGGGTCTCCGTCGGTCACTTGCCCAAGGACCCTGTTTCAAGCCCTCAGGGAAGGGTGGGAATTTCTTGCTTGCTGAGCCCCAGTGGGCAGCACCACGGGCTGGGAACTGTCTGCAAGATGCTGTGTGAGTCCTCAGAGTCACCCCAGCTCACAGATGAGGAAAGGGTGACTCTGGGTGACCAGAGGACTGGTCAGGTCGCACGGATCACCGATGGCTGTCTAGGGTTTTGGCCCAGCCCTACCTCTGCTTGCTCTGCTGCACGTTGGGGGAGGCCACATCTCTATAAAACTTACCCCACTGCCCTCGATGCACAGTGCAGGCTGAGCAGAGCCCCTCACCCCCTTACGCTGGCCAGGCCCTCACCTGGTCTGGGAATGGTGGCTGGAGCTGGCTGACATCCAGGGGGCTGATCAGAGGGACGCTGTCCGTGGTAGCCCCATCCAGGTCCCCTGGGTCCTTGCCCGGCTTCCCGGAGAAGCTGCAACCCAGCTTCACCATGGCGATCAATGGTCCCCGTCCTGTGCAGAGTAGACACCGGGTTACTGGCCATTCACCACCCAGCAGATGTCCATGCCAGCTGCCACAGGAGCGAGAAGGCCCAGAGTTTCTCACACCTGGGACAGGACAGGCCAGTCTTCCAGGACAAACTAGGCGTGTTCATCCATAGGCTTCTAGTCCCTTCCTGGCCTCTGGTCTCCCTCTGGGCCCCAGAGTCGTGCACGGGATGCGGCCTCTGGCCGGGGACGCCCAGCCACACAACACTGGCAGAGTTAGCCGCTGGCCAGCCTCCTCCAGGGCACATTCGAAGGGCAGCTTAGTGCTCAAAAGAAAATGATCCCAGATAGAAGACTGGAGAATAGGGTGGCCAGACTTTCCAAATAAAAATACAGGACACTGGTTAAATCTGAATTTCAGATAAACAACGGATTACTTTTTAAGTCTAACCACATCCCATGTAATATGCAAAATAGGACATACTTATACTAAAAAGTTACTTGTCTGAAATTCAAGTTTAGCTGGGCATTCTGTGTTCTCTTTCTGACACACCTCCTGGAGATGCAGGAAGTAAGGAAGAGGTATAGAAAGAGGACATCAGTGAGAAAGTCCTCACGCTGACTGCACAGAGCACAGGAGGCATGCTGCAGCTCCCTGATGAGAGAGACGGACGACCAGCTGAGGCTGGTGGCGGCCCCTGGGGGAGCGCACGGCACCCCCAGTCCTGCGGGGTCCAGATGAGTTTACCTCTAAACTGACCAATAGGAACAAAGGAAGGCAGGGGCGCCTGAGGGCCGCAGTCAGTCAAGCATCCAGCTTTGGCTCAGATCATGATTTCATGGTTCTCACGGTTTGTGAGTTTGAGCCCCGAATCCAGTTAGTTCTGTGCTGACCGCTCAGAGCCTAAAGCCTGCTTCCGATTCTGTGTCTCCCTCTCTCTCTGCCCCTACACCTCTCATGCTCGACCTCTCCCTGTATCAAAACTAACTAAAACATTAAAAAAATTTTTTTAAAGAAAACTATAATGGTTGGCGTGTTCACACACAGAAGAATTCTGTGGGGCTGTGGATTGGGCTTATTGATTCCAGAGCTACCTTCCCAAATCCATGACCGTTTCCTTCCCCACTTACTGAAAGAATTTAGGTCTCCTTTAGTGTCCGTAATGTTTTGACTGAGGTTTTCCATGACTTTCTACGTACTTCTCATTAAGTCTGTTCCTGAATGTTTAATATTTCCAATACTATTTAACTAGAATCTTTCAAAATCTTATTTCTTAATTTGTTGTCACTGATACCTAGAAACCTAATGACTCCCGAGTCCCTCGGGGTGGCCCTGCTGACCTCACTCTTCAGTCTTTGTCACTTATCTGCAGGTTCTCGTGGGCGGTCTGCACGTACAAGACGTTTCATCTGTAAGCAGGGAGTTTGGCCCCATCTGTCCAGGCTTGTTTTCTCCCCCTCATTTTCCGTGCCCTCCTAGGACCTCCGGCACCGTGATTTACAGAACTGATAATAACAGGCCTTTTTATCTTAAGGAGAAGCTTGCACTGTTTACACTGGATGAGGACAGCTGAGGGGTTTTTGTGGATTCAGGAAGTTTCCTTCTGCACTTGAAGTGCTAATAGATTTTTAAAATAATAAACAAATGTTGAGTTTTATCAAATACTTTTCCAGGTATTATTGAAATTGATCAGATGATTTTTCTTCTTTATTCTTTTCAAATGCTGAAAAGACTGATCACTTTTTAAAAATGTTTACTTACTAAGTTTTTTTTAAACGTTTTATTTAGTTTTGAGAGAGAGAGAATGAGACATGAGTAGGGGAGGGTCAGAGAGAGAGGGAGACACAGAATCTGAAGACAGGCTCCAGGCTCTGAGCTAGCGGTCAGCACAGAGCCCGACGCGGGGCTCGAACCCACGAACGTGAGATCATGACCTGTGAGATCATGACCTGAGCCGAAGTCGGACGCTTAACCGACTGAGCCATCCAGGCGCGCCTGTAGTTTTCTATAAAAATCGAAGGGACAAGAACACACGTGACCTCTTGAAAAAGATCAAGGAGGAGGATTTGTCTGCCACTTGCAGGTTGTCACCCAGTCGCGTGGCACAGATGCGTGACGCACGAACACCTGTGGCCACAGCTGTGCGCACGGACCGCAGACTGATGATAGAAGTGCCACCTTTCGGTAGACACTTGTCCACACGGAAAACAAGGCACCTACCTCACAGCACACACATAAACCTACTCCGCATGGATGTAGCTAAGTCAGAAAAGCATCTTGAAGACACTACATGAGATGGTCTTCCTGGTCTGGGGGAGGGAAAGAGTTCTTCAGTACGACAAGGAAGTACTAACCATCACAGGGCCATGTTAAAATTAAGAACTTCTGCCTATTAAAACATAGCCTTCAAAGAATGGAAACAGAAAGCAAGACCAAGAGAAGATATTTGCAATATGCAAATGGCAAAGGACAGGGGCGCCTGGGTGGCTCAGTCATTAAGCAAATGGCAAAGGACTTGTGAGCTCACCAGCAAGATATGTTCAAATCCTGACCCTGATGCCTGGGAATGTAACCTTACTGGGAAACGGGCTCTCTGCACGTGCAACCAAGTCAAGACGACATCATACTGGACTGCAAGGGCCCTAAGCCAGTGACTGGTGTCCTTACAGAAGGGAGAAATGTGGACGCACACGGGAAGATGCTCATGTCAAGATGGAGAGGTTTGGAGGGATGCAGTCACAGGCCCAGGAGCACATGGGGCCACCAGAAGCCCGGAGAGGCAGGAAAGATCTTCCCTAGAGCCTCAAAGCCCTTCCCCCATCTTCATTTCCAACTTCTTGTCTCCAGAGCCTACGGAAGAATACACATCTACTGTTTTAAGCCACCTAGTTGTGGTGATTTGGTACAGCAGCCTGAGGAAGCCAATACAGGGCAGATTCCAAAATATATAAAGAACATCTCAAGTTGGTAAAGAAAAAGATAAACCCAATGGAACAATGGACAGAAAAGGATTTCAGTGGCCATGAACACTAAAAAGGTGTCCCTCATGAGTCCATGAGGGAGATAAATTAGGACCAGCTTAAAGGAGACACACTGAAGCCCGTCAGAACCCAGGAGCGATCCCACACAGGTGGTGTCCACTCACATGACCCACTCAAGTCCAAATGCAAGTGGCCCTCACTCTAGTGTGGACACCCAGCAAAAAGACCGGTGTGCGTGAATGTGTGTGCAGCGCTACTCCCACAGAAGCGCACGGCACCACACACCACCCAGAGTGAGGCAAGTAAAGAAATGGAGGCGTTCCCACCACGGAGCCCTTAGAGCAGCGGAAGTGATGGTCACAGTCCCGTGTCTTGCCCTGTCACAAGAGCAGCCCTGAGTCCCACAAAACAGCAGTGGCCAGATGAAACCAGGCACAAAAGAAGGTTCAATAAGCGAACTCCAACCACAACCTTTAGAAACCAATTAATTGCTGGCATTTAGAGCCACGCACTCTGCGGGTCCGGACCAGTTATTGCTCCTGTGTCTGGAGAGTCTGAGTGGCAGTGCCCGTTGGGGGGGAGAGCGACCTCAGGGCCAGTGGGGATTTCTAGTCTTCACTTGGGTGGTGGACGGCTGGGGTATACTTACGTTAAATTATTAGGCTGCATGTTTGTTTTATGTCTTCTTGTGATGTCAGAGGCATGGCCACCCCATGCCCTCCCCCCAGGATTTGGACCCTGGGGTACCGCTGAACAGACAGGGTGAGTCCCTTGGCACCTGTGCTCTGGCTGTCTCCCCCTGCTTCCTTGTGAGGACGAAGGGCAGAGCCCCAGGGGCCATGCTTTCCACCCTGGCCACTGCATGGGACCCCTCCTTCGCCAATGCCAATGCCAGCACCCATCCTACACACAGTGCCATGCCTCTGCATTCCCAAACTTCTGTCAGAGCGTGACTTCACCATCCCCAAACGCATCTCCTGTAACAGCCCTGCCAGTGCAGGGGCCCCCCAGGCCCACAGGTGACCAGCCTCACACCCCAGAGGCCAGGCCCTGCTGTGGGTTCTGGATGTGGGCAGGCAGGGGTGGCAATACAGAGGAGGAGCTCCCACCCAGAGGCAGAGAGGTGCCCAGCATGGAGAGGGTGCAGGGTGCTGGGCAGGCGGGCAGAGGCTGTGTAGGACCAGGCGGAGGCTCGGCCCGCAAGCAGCACTGTGGGGCAGCCGGGCGCAAAGCAGCCGCTGGGCAAGAAAGGCACGCCCCCGGAGCGGACTTCCCAGGGGCCCCAAGGAGGAAGGCCCTATTAGGTCCCCAAGCCGGGCCTCCTCCTTGGATTTGCCCCCCTGGCCTGCGAGCCCTTGCAGGCCAGCAAAGCGCCCCCACTCCCACCCCCTGCCTCGGTGCTTTTCCTGGGGACAGTGGCTTCGCAGAGGATCGGCCTGGGGAACCCTGCACCTGCCCCAGGCGTGTGGTAATTGGTTAGTCTTCACGAGGGCCATGCACACCACGTCCGCTTTCGGTGAGGCAGAGATGGACAAGCGGCCATCCGAATAGAAATATAAAGAGGTCGGGGTTGCAGTGCAAGGAAGGAAACTGGGCTCAAAGGCGCTGGGAGGGGGCCACGGAGGGAGGGACGGGCAAGGAGAGTGTGGGCGGGGGCGGGAGCGGGGGGCGGGGGGAGGTGGGGGCAGCAAGTACTCAGGGCTTGAGGGGAGCTCCGTGGGGGCAGGAAGGGTGTGCCTGGGGCCTCCTAGCAGCGAAGCGCCCCCCCTTCCCCGCTCCCGAATCAGCCTTAGATTTACAGAGGAGCGCGCGGAGGGGCACAGTGTCGCCTCCCGCAGCCCTGTCAATCTATTGTTGGCCACCCCCGCTGGAAGGCCGGGAGGGGGGGGTCTGCACGGCTCCCCACAGGGAACCTCTCCGTATAAGGAGTTCCACCGCTGGGGTCCTCTTGGAGCCAAACCTAAGCTCCAACTCCTGCGACGCGGTGTGACGTCCATGTTACGTCATCGTGGGTTTCCATGGCAACGGAAGCTGGCGACGACACGTCTTCACGAAAGAAAGGAGCCACTTGGGACCTTCTGGACCCTCCGCTTCTGGTTCCGGGCCCTTTGCACCAGGCATAATGCTGGGGGAGGGGCTGGGCTCCTGTCAGACCCCCTCCCCCCAACATTCGTTTCCCTCGCTGACTCCCAGGGACCCTCTGGGAAGGCTGACGGGGCTCATTCACACGACAGACACAACTCCGTGGACGTGGGGGGTCGCCCCTGCTCCTCCCACTGCCCCCCTCCACCCTGCGCTGTAACTGTGTCTTCGCCAGCGGGTCATCGCTCCCCACCCGCTGTGGGCTCCCGGGTGGGGGCGGTGCATGCTCCTCTCCGTCTTTGGGGAAGGGGCACGCGACGAGCGGTGAGCTGTGCGGACGGACGGACGGATGGACGCGCGGACGGCGAGGCGGGGCGCGGGCCCGCAGCTGAAAACCCGACAGAAGCCAGGCTGCAGGTCCGTGCGTCACAGACCCGCTTTCACGCCCCCACGCCCCCCGCACCACCGCGGCACGCTGCGTCACGCGGAGGGGCGCGCGCTCGTGCGGGCTGGGCACGAGCGTCCTGCGCAGGTCGGGCGTGCACGTGACTGCGGGGCGCAGGGCGCCGCGGGCCCCGCACGGCCCGCCGCCCCCGCCCCTGCCGCAGCCGCAGCCCCCGCCAGCCGCCCCGCCCTCGGGCCGTGGGTTTGGCTTTTGGTTTCAG
>PJEM01014858.1:20546-33054 GCA_004023845.1 Helogale parvula | reverse complement strand
AAGTATGAGGAGGTCTTAGCTAGGCTGGCGGGGGGGGGGGGGGTCGACGAAGGGACAAAGACACAAGTAAGAGTGAGGAAGGGACATTCTAAGCAGAGGAAGAGTATGAGTGGAGGTTCCTGGTGGAAAGGGGTCTAGCATAGCCTAGAACTCAGACGCAGAATCCCAGGGAGAGTCCAAAGCAGGGGTGCGGGAGGTCATGGAGAGAGAACTGGGCAGGCCTTCGGAGACACGACTCTGGCTTTTGTGGGGACAAAAGTGGCAGCAGGAAGAAGCCGCTGTAGCAAGCCAGGCAGGAGGAGATGGAAATTCAGACTAGGGTAGGGGGATTCTGACGGTTTTGAAAAGCTCTAAAATAAACATTTAAAAACCCATTCACATTATTTTAAGAATCTACTCCTCCACCCTGCAAAATCCCCCTGTGGGCAGGAACAGGGGACACAGTGCACTCGCAGATGGGCTAGAAGACTCAGCCTCATACCACGGGCTTCTTGGAGTGACCAATGTAAAAGCTAGATAACATAGTTCCTACCATAAGTTAAAAAAAATCTATAAAATGGTAAAAAGGGATAATCCCTCAGTTCTTTGAGAACACAGATCATATTTTAATTGCTATACAATTAAAAATAGCTAGACAAAACTGACGTTACTTTTTCAGACAACCAATTCAGACAGAACGTGAACACAAACTTCAGAATCTATGAAAATACTCCATTTTAATGAGAACACCTGACACCCGCTTAGTCACTTACAAAGCTTTCTCCACTTCCAGAAATGACATTACGAGTCTTAAAAGACCTCAAATGTAGACACTTTCAACGAGAAAACAGACACCAGCGCCCAGGATAGGACAGCTTCTTCTACGCACCTCTAGCGGAACTGGAGACAAATGCAGCCGCCGTTAACAGGCTGACTGACTACCCCTCCTTTTGCTGGTGGCGCGGGGCCCCCTCTAGTAATTAGCCGGCTCTGTGGCCTCCTCCAGGCAGCTGCACCCCAGAAAGAGCAGGCTGGCAGGGAGGCCTGCGGGGTGACGCCACCGGGGCACAGCCAGGCGGCTGCTGCGGACCATCAGAGATGACAGGCCCAGCCCTGCTCTCCTGTTAGTTTTCTTTCTCTAAGCACCTACACACTGTTCCATGTGGAAAATCATCATTTTCGTCCCACGGAAATGTCACAACCTGCAGAGAACAGAGGGACTGAGGACTAAATAATAGGATGTATCAGTGGGAACAATGGCTTTGTCAGACCCTCAATTCCAGACTACAAGAACAGCCTCCCGCTTGCATGTCGCATTTAAAGTGGGAAACCTGTGGGCGCCTGGGTGGCTCAGTCGGTTAAGCGTCCGACTTTGGCTCAGGTCATGATCTCTCGGTCTGGGAGTTCTGTGCTGACAGCTCAGAGCCTGGAACCTACTTCAGATTCTGTGTCTCCCTCTCCCTCTGCCCCTCCCCCACTCACTCTCTCTCTCAAAATAATAAACATTAAAAAAAAATAAAGTGGGAAACCTGTGTGCCATCCCCACCCCACCCCCGATTCCGGCCACACAACCAACTGAGCGCAGAACTAATCCGTGCTGCCTGGAAACGCAAGGGGGAAGCAGCCATATGGAATTCCCTCCCTTGCCTGTGTAAGTAGTTTCCCCAGAGTGACCAGACTCAGTGCCGTCGACTCAGGCAGGACCGCTGGTGGCAGCTGCGGGCTGCTCGTTAGGCCTGGAGAGCCCCCTTCCATGCAGCACAAGGGTTTTAACGTCGTGACTGGTTGCGCACAACAGACCTGTCAAATCTGAACTGACTAGAACCAAAACGCTATGTTCTATGGTTGAATTTTCATTGTCAAGGTCATAGTCTGTACCTCTGGGAGAGAAAGTTAAGCTAGTTTAAAAAACAAAATTACAGTTCCTTTATTTGATGGCCTTCTGCTCTTCCTAGAGTTCAAGTGGCCTTGAAACAATTTTTTTTCTGGCTTCATTTCACTTTTAAGTTACTACAACTTTTCAAGGATGATATAAAATGTCTGGAACACCCACTTCCTTCTTCAATAGGTCTATCATTCCGGGAGTTTCCCCCAATACCTTTCTCAGCTAGATGGGCTGATTTCTAGATTTCATGTCTTCCTCATTCTTGGTTTTTACTTTAATGAGCTCTTAAGTACTCTTAAAAGAAAGGGTGCTTGGGAAGCAAATGTTTGGAGCCCTGGCATGTCTGAAAATGCCTTGATTCCACGCTTCCAGCTGAATGCTGGTCCGACTCGGCACAGAACTCCACAGAATTCTCGGTTGAACAGCACTTCCGCTCCGAATGTGGAGGACACAGTGTTTTTGGTGTTTGGAGCTGTTCGTGCGAAGTTCACTGGCAGTCTGATATCAGTTCTTTATTGAGACTTGTCTTCTTTTTTCTAGATGCTTTTGGAACCTTTTCTTCCTTACTGCCACTCTGAAATTTCACAACACCGTATCCAAGTGTGGATCTGGTTTTTTTTCATCACGCTGGGTACTTGGTGGGTAGGCCCTTCCAATCTGAAAATTCACATCTATCAGCTATGAGAAGTTCCTTCTTTTTAAAAAATTTGATCGTGTCTTTCCTCCTATTTGCACCGTTCTCTTCCTGGGACTTTAACTGGGTGACAGTCACTGGACCTTGTGAGAACCCACAAGCAGGCTCTCACTACAGTTACCCTTTGCCAGAGGACTCTCCCCTCCTCTAAGTCTCAACAGCTTGCCCGTTGTCCTGCCCAGATGACCTTCCTTCCTACTTCACTGACAAGACAAAAGCACACAGAAGACCCCTTAAGAAGCTCCTGCCACATCTATACAATCATCCGTATCTACAGTCTTACCCTCTGCCCCCTCTTCCTCTTGCCCGGGCTGCCACATCGCTTCTCTTCTAGCCCTGGTCCGGGATGCTCATCTAGCAAAATTCCTTTCTTTCTGTCCCACCAATCTGTTCTTGTCTCTACTGGATCTTTGCTATCAGTAAATAAAAACGCGGTTACTTCTCCCCTCTTTGGGACTGGGGCAAAACCAGATTTCTTCTGATTGCACTACCTCCTATCTTTCCTTCCCTTTACATCAAAACTCCTTGGAATAGTTGTCTCTACTCCCATTTCCTTTTTCCCTGTTCCCTCCCCCCACCCCCCCCACGTCAGATTTTCAAAGTGTTTTCCCCCCCTTAATTCTCAAGTTAGCTAACATACAGTGTAGTCTTGGCTTCAGGAGTAGAATCCGGTGACTCATCACTTACATACAGCACCCAGCGCTCATCCCATCCAGGGCCCTCCTTAAAGCTCATCACCCAACTCCCCCATCCCCACCCCCTCTTCAAAAAAAATATTTATTTTGAGAGGACAGAGGAGAGGCGGGGGGCGGCGGGGGGGAATCTCAAGAAGGCTCTGCCTCGCTATCAGTGCAGAGCCAGACGCGGGTCTCCATTCATGGTACATGGGGCTCAGTCCCACAAACTGTGAGACCATGACCTAGGCTGAGATCAAGAGTCGTACACTTAACCAACTGAGCCACCCAGGTGTTCCTATGAAAGTTTTCAAACATAGAACAAAATTAAAACAATCTGACAAAGAACACAGATTTACCCACCCACCCATTAATTAACAGTACGTGTTTCACGGGGCACCTAGGTGGCTCAGTTAAGCCAGGTCATGATCTCACATTGGTAGGTTCGAGCCGTGCATCAAGTTCTGTGCTGACAGCTCAAATCCTGGGGCCTACTTCATTGTCTGTCTCTCTCTCTCTCTCTGCCCCTCCCTCACTCGCATCTGTCTCTCAAAAATGAATAAATGTTAAAAAAAATTTAAAAACAATATGTGCTCAGGGCGCCTGGGTGGCGCAGTCGGTTAAGTGTCCAGCTTCCGGCTTCAGCTCAGGTCATGATCTCATGGTTCGTGGGTTCGAGCCCCATGTCGGGCTCTGTGGTGACAGCTAGCTCAGAGCCTGGACCCTGCTTTGGATTTTGTGCCTCCCTCTCTCTCTCTGACTCTCCCCTGCTCATGCTGTCTCTCTCTGTCTCTCAAAAATAAATTAAAAACATTAAAAAAACACAAACCAATATCTGTTTTATCACGTACTGATCCATCAATACATCCTTCCATTATCTACTTGTTTTCTGAGCATTTCAAAGTTGCAGACAGACATCAGTACACTTTCTCCTAAACACGTCAGCACACAATTACAACATTTAAGTACCAGGGTGCGCTGTTTTCTTTTGGTGTCAAGTTTACATAACCACTGCCACTCCCTAGCAAGTTTCCTCATGCCCCTTTCCCCGGGCCAGCCTTCTCTCTGAACCCACTCCAAGCCCACATTTGCTCTCACTGCTCCACTCAGACTGTTCAGAGAGGTCACTAATGATCTCCTACTGCTGAATCCAAAGGTCAGTTCCCCACCCCATCTGACCTGGCTTCCGAGCACCACATAACCGGGGTGACCATTTCCTTTACCTCGAGAGACTTCCTTGGCCTCCAGGACATGATACCTGCTAGGTTCTCTTTCCACCCAAGACCACTCTCGTTCAATCTCTTCTGCTAACTTCTCCACCCCCATAACTTTTAAATGTTAAAGCACCCCAAGGGCTCCATCCCTAACCCTCTATCTGCTCTCACTGCCTTAATTTTCTCATCATGTCTCATGGCGTTTACATAGCCCAAGTCAGAACATTCTCCTCACTTCTACTGCTGACACTCTGTTGTCCAAGCTGGCACTACCTCTGCGTGGTTATTCCAGTGACTTCTTAACCGGTGCCTTTCGTTCTGCCTCCCCTTTCAGGATGTCCTCAATTCTGCAAACCAGAGTAACAGCGGTAAAACGGTTTGTAAACCAGCTGAGTCACAAGGGAGGAATCCTAGCAAACATGACAACTACGGGTAATGGGTCTGGAGGGGGCTCTGGGACACAGAAAGGATCTTAGGGAAAAAACTAAGGAAATCTGAATAAAGTATGGATTCTAGTTAATAATAATGTGACAATACTGGTTCACTAATTGTAAGATAAAAATACACCATACCTAAAGGAAGATATTAATTCTAGAGGAAATTCAGTATAAGGTGTACTTGAACTTCCGTATAGCTTTTCAGTAAATCTAAAACATTCTGAAAAAAACATGCATTTTTAAGCTAGACTGTCATTCTGTTTAAAATCCTTCAACAGTTTCCAATTCCTCTAAGGTCCGGTCCTCCGTGTTGTGTTCACATTTTAAGCTGCGGCAACTCCAAAGCCTCCTCAGGAAGTGGGTGAGGCTGGACAAGAGAAGACGGCTTCAGAGCGAGTGAGCGGGGGCTCAGCTGGGACTCTCCGTTAGGAAGAGGCTCAGTACCGTTTCCAAAGCCACGAGTTTTCTGAGACCATTTAGCAAAAGCTGTATTGTCTGTTACTCTCGGTGACAGTTCTACCTTTGTTGATAAATCCTCTCTTCACTGTGGCCTCCCCTCAAATTACAGATCCTGCTCACCATTCTTTGGGTTTTATACCGAACACTGAACAAGAACTGAAAGGGAACAGGGTGTGAGTGCGTCCACAGAGAACAAGAAGGGCTACCTCGCAGCTTAAGCTGGGACTAAAAACCAGCAACACACCACCCCTGATGTAGGAGACACTTGATCAAATATGCTAGAGCTTTAAAATTCTCATCAAAGTGTTAATGTAAGGACTTTCCCGCTCACAATGTAGGTAAAATTTCATTTGGAATCATTCATCTTAACAGGCCTATGACCACATTCTTAGCTTAAATTTAAATATTTACTTACTTATAAAAGCTTTTCCCTCCCTCTAAACTTATCTGCGCGGGCAGGGAACCTGACAGCTGACCCACAGTGCAGAGCCAGGTAAGGTCCGTGCGCACCTTCGCCTGGCAGCGCAAACACCGCCGCGCCTCGGTCACACGCCTCGGTCACACGCTCACGGTGCTCCCGGCTGCCGAGGGCGCAGCTCCTCCCTATCAGGCCGCCGCCTGCCTCTCTCTCCCTGGCTCTTACTTCCTGCCTTGAGCTCCAAGTTCCAACAATACGACAGCTACTGCAAGTGCTTCCCAACTGCCCAGATGTTTTATGATTTTCAGACTTGGTACGCGCCATTTCCCTCTACTTAAAATGGCAAACTCAAGACTCGGCTGCAGAATCACTTCCTCTTTGCACCGCTGACCTTCGCATTATCATCTCAGCTCCACCATCACACGGAGTCTCAATATTATTTTAACGATCTGTCTTCTCTACTAGACTGTGCTGCTTGCGGGCAGGCGCCTCATCTACTCACCTTGGCACCCCTCAGCGGCGTTCAGTACCGGTTCGATGGTTTGTCTTACAAAGAAAAACCTTTGTTGGAGAAACAGTGGGCTACAGAAATATTCTAGTTCTTTCTCTTTTAAAAGAAATGATAAGCGATCTCCCAAATGTAAATGAGGAAATGTGATTATTGCATAATGAATTTTTATGGCTGGTTTTCTTTTCACTCATAATAAGCAAATGCTTCTTCAATAGCTTAAGCTATTAGCTCAAAAATATGGTTTCAACAGATTGCAGGCATTTAGAGTGTGCGTGTGTCTCTCTCTCCCCCACCTCGCTCATGCGCACTCTTTCCCCACCCCCCTCCCACCCACCCACATCTTAAAAAGACAATTCTGGACAACAGGGACTGGTTTTACATGTGTTTGGAATAATTCCTGGTAATTGTAAGCCCTTCACACATAAAAATCAAAGGGCCAGATGGGCTTTTAGGAGATTTTCCAATCCATTTTCCTATTATAAAGCCTAGTAAATGAAGTCACAAATATGGACAAAGTAATTATCCTATTTTAAGAGGCTTCCACAGAATTATCCTCAGGAATCCACACAAATGTAATCACTGCCACTGCAATGTAGGTCTCACTCAGCATCAGCTCACACACAGCCCCCACCGTTACCATGTGGGTCTGCCAGGTAAGGAATGATGTCACACGAAGAAAGGGGCAGCTGAGCAAGAAGGACCAGAGCTAGTGGCACCCACGCAGTCCCCCGCCCCCAACCTTGCCCCCAGTCCCTTGGCTCTTTCGGCCTCACACAAATCCCTCATAAAATAGAGTGTGGGACTGAAGCTGCTCAATGCTAGCTGTCGCTGCTGCTGCTTTTTTTTTTTTTAACTTTTTAAACAGTGTGCTGTGCGTCTGTTACATAACCTTTATATGTATATTAAAAACAACTCTTCCCAGAGAGGGTATTTTTATTTTAATAGATGAACAAAGCAGGGCTCAAAGAGGTTCATTAAGCACCTTCACCACAAACACAGTTAATAAACAATGAAACTGCCATTCAAATTTACGTCTCTCTTGTTCTACAATGTATTTTGCTCATCTGTCTCCTGGAAAGGGGGCGAAAACTCAAAATTACACAGTGTCAAAGATACAAATAAGTGTTTTCCTTCAGGCAGTGTAAGGACAGAAAGCCTGGTCAAGACACCAAGGGATAGGGAAATCCTAAGAAAAAGGCCAAAACACAGCTCCTCTAAAATGTTATTACAGGGGCGCCTGGGGGGCTCAGTCAGTTAGGCATCTGACTTTGACTCAGGTCATGCTCTCACGAATTTGGAGTTCGAGCCCTGTGTCTGGCTCTGTGCTGATAGCTCAGAACCTGCAGCCTGCTTTGGATGCTGTGTGTGGGTCTCTCTCTCTTCCCCTCCCCCACTCATGCTCTGTCTCTGTCTCTCAAAAATGCATAAATGTTGGGATGCCTGGGTGGCTCAGTTGGTTGAGTGTCTTAACTTTGGCTCAGGTCATGATCTCACAGTTTGTGGGTTCAAGTCCCATGTTGGGCTCTGTGCTGGCAGCTCAGAGCCTGAAGGCTGCTTCTGATTCTGTGTGTCCTTCTTTCTGTCTGCCCCTCCCCTGCTCATGATATGTCCCTGTCTCTCAAAAATAAATAACAATGTTAAAAAAAAGAATTTAAAAAATGCCTTTATTAAATTCCTTTAAAAATAAATAAAAAATTAAAAATGAATAAATGTTAAAAAAATTTTAAGTCATTATAAATTCTATTATTTCTTTACCAATTGCTTAATTTATCAGGAAAGACCATCATACTAATCTCACAGATGCACCTGCAAAATACTTCCTCTGAATAAAGGTATGGGGTCAACACCTCAGACACGATGAGGAGCCACCCTCAATATCCTAGCTGGAGGAGGGTGGGGGACAGGGGGAGTAGAGTACGATGAACTCCCCACCAAATTGGAACATAAAAACCCCAGTTTAGTAGTTTTTAACATCCCTGAAAACAACATTATGACTTCATGAGCAAACGTATCAGGTCTATTAATGTCTGTTGCTAACTGAGCAAGCCCACTCATAAAGATCGTTACTATCGTAAATTATCATGTTGGAAATATTGTAGGACGCATGTCTTCCGGCCCCTGGTATTTTTTTCCTGATTTTCTCATGTTTAATCCAACCTCAAAGTTCCTTGATGTAGGAGAACTGTACAAATACATTTTTTGGAATCCTTATACAGTGTTAGAATCACATAAATCCTCACAGTGCCCACAGGCATTCTGGAAACACTTCAGATTATTGAGAGTTCCTCAGACCAGTTTTAGAGACGAGAAAAATACGGAAGGTGCACTAACGCCCTCACACAGACACAGGGACTCAGAGCACGACAGGCACTCGAATGACGTAGCCCAGTGACCCACAGCCTTTAAAAAAAAAAACCTCCCATGAAACTTTTGATACCAAAAATATACTATGTATCTATTTATGTGATATATGCATAAAAAGAGTATGACTTTTTTTCACCCTCCAACCACTAAATTTCACCTCCTTAGGGGAGAAGTCATCCCTGATGAGAATGCAGGATCCAGCTCATTTCCTCCACGAAATTACTCAGAATACATACATGTCAGCCAGTATTAACAATTTGGGGACCAGCAGATATTTTTTTAATGTGTTGGGTTTTTTTTAAGCAATTAGCACTACATAAAGGTACTGAATAATTTTCACTTTATTCCTGTTCTTAGTTTTTTAAATTGCTGGATGTAGGATAAGAAAAACAGAAACAGAAGTTCTAGCTGTTGTAAAATCTATCCTGTGGCCCCATTAGGTGCACAGGGCTTTGTCTTGCCTTTGAAAATTCTAAAACGACACATGCTCCCACTCACAGTATCACGCCTTTGCGTTAAACATCCAGCCATCCTGCCTCTGCTCCTGTGTGGGCAACTGAGTACAATGGTGTGTGGGCCAATTTAAAAAGAGCAGAACAGCCCCCCACCTCCAGCCAAGATCACCCAATTACTAACGTGACCGATACAGATAGCCAAATAAAGGACTACAGTTAAGAGCTGAAGGCTGGGGCGCCTGGGTGGCTCAGTCGGTCGAGGGTCTGGCTTCAGCTCAGGTCATGATCTCGCGTTCGTGGGTTCGAGCCCCGCATCAGGCTCTGTGCTGTCAGCTAGCTCAGAGCCTAGAGCCTGTCTTCAGATTCTGTCTCCCTCTCTGACCCTCCCCTGCTCATGCTGTCTCTCTTTCTCTCTCAAAAAAATAAATAAATAAAAATTTAAAAAAAAAAGGCTAAAGGCATCATCTTTGGAGTGTAAGAAGGAAGAATAGTAAGTCTAGAGGACAGAAAAAAAAAAAAAAGAGAGAACTGTTCATGTTGGGTCATTTGAAGAAGGAAGAAACAAATGAAAACACAGGTGCCCAGCTGAGGGTTTGCTCTAGCACCAAAACTTTGTAATCTACCCCTGTCACGAAGTATGTACATCCTATTTGTTTCAGGGGAAAAGATTATTTTCCATTACACAGATCTCCTGGTTTCTAACCTCAAGAATCAAGACATACTCCCTTAAAGGGTCTGAATACCTAAATGACTTCTTTGGTCAACCGATGTCCCAACATCCACCTACTACTTCATAACTGCCAGTTCTTCCACTTCGAGACCTCTAAGGTCAGCTCCAGGGGTCGGCTGCTCTCACTTCCACTCCGAGTAGCACCTTCCGCTTCTGAGCTTTCTCTATGGAGTATCTTTTCCACTTTGGAAAACTATGTGGCTTGTACAGAAGAAGACAGTGATATATTGTTTGATCATTTATCCCCGGAATCCAAAAGTACAATGCACACAAAGAATGCTATACCTGCAAAATGTTCCACATGGAGCCTCATTCTTAAGAAATGACAATTCTGGGGGCGCTTGGGTGGCGCAGTCGGTTAAGGGTCCGACTCCGGCCCAGGTCATGATCTCACAGTTCGTGGAGTTTGAGCACCACATTGGGCTTGCTGTTGTCAGCCTGTCAGAGCAGAGCCGCCTTTGGATCCTTTGCACTCCTCTCTCCGCACACCCTACTTGTGTTCTCCCCAAAATTTTATATATATATTTCCTTTATTTATATATATATCTCACAACTCTGAATTTGTTAAGCTTGTTCTAAGAGCAAATCAGCGAAAGAACAGAGAGCTGACGTGGTAAGTACTAGAAAGCCAACATTCTGACCGCACACCGAAAATCCACTAAGACGTTGCCGGTACAGTTTTACGGGGGCCTCTTTTGGTTTCAGGCAGCAGGAGTGCCTCCCCCACGCTCGCGCCGGCTCCCCTTCAGACGTCTGACACTCCTCCCGCTTCTCTTCTCGGTGCTGTTCTAACCTTACAGTTCCACTTTAGAAAAAGCTCACCTCTGCACAAAATCCCATTAGTGCCTCCATTCTACATGGATCTGCACAAATCTCTTTAGTCCAGACCAATCTATTTAACTGTCCAAGAAATGTCTTTTCTTGGATGTCTCAAAAGCATCTTAGTCATAACCAAATGGAGCTCAGGATGTTCCAAAAAAATATTCTATCTCCCAGATTACCTTTCCCAATGAACAGCACCCAGGCACCAAGCTGCCTTAGTCACACTTCTTCCTGACCCGCCTCTCAGTCTACTTCTATCATCTAAATAGGCATCCTCTTCAATAGAAACACCCACCATCTCTACACAGTGGAACGTCCTCACTGACTTCCCTTTTTTCCCCCTACCACTCTGCTACAACAATTTCTTTCTTTAAATGCAACTCTGACGTTATTTCCATGCTTAACATCCTCCAATTACTTCCTACTCTTAAAGAATCAAGTTCAACACGAACTCTCTAATTATATAGTTTCTGCCCACATCTCCAACTACGTCTGCCATTTCCCCACAAAGACCCTGCTACATTTTTTTAAAAAAAAGTTTATTTATTTCCAGAGAGAGAGGGAGTGAGCAGGGGAGGGTGGGGGGAGAGAATCCCAAGCAGGCTCCACGCTGTCAGCACAGAGCCTGATGTGGGACTCAAACTCACAAACCATGAAATCAAGACCTGAGCAAAACCCAGAGTCAGATGCTTAATCAACTGAGCCACCCAGGTGCCCCGACCCTGCTGCATTTTGACAAGAGCAGAATCACCTGCAGTTCCCCAACCTTCCATGTTTTCTCATGGCTCTGTTCTCTGCCTGCAATGCCCTTATCTCCATATTGATTTACCTAATCTTACTCTTCAAAATGTAGCTGAAAGGCCCATCTGTGAAATCTATCACAACCACGCTCCTTTCTAGGTGTGTGCCTTGTACACATCTGCACTAATGAAATGAAATGAACTACCTACACTCCATTACCGCAGGGCATGTACTCCTGCAAAGTCACGTTCCTCCTGTACATAGGAGACACTCAACACCTGTTAGAGGAAGGAGTTAATCCCCCCTTTAATGAATAACTGAAATTATTCAACCATTTACTCAACCATTATTTAGCACTTATTCAAGGCATACCGGGTCATTTCATCCTCATAACAACTCTTTAAGTTATTTTATTTAAAAAATGAGGAAGCTAAGGTCCGAAGAGGCCAAATAACTTGCCCAAGGAGACATCACTTTTAAATGGAAATGGGAGGACTGGAACTCAGGTCTGACCAATTCCAGAGTCCATGCTTATAACCACTATATATACTTTCCACCACTTTCCTTAACAGACCTCCCAAAGAGTCCTCTCTGTGATTTTTTATTTAAAAAAATTTTAATGTTTATTCATTTTTGAGAGAGAGTGTGTGTGAGCAGAGGAGGAGCAGAGAGACAGGGAGACACAGAATCTGAAGCAGGATCCAGCCTCTGAGCTGTCAGCACAGAGCCAGACACGGGGCTGGAACTCACGAACTGTGAGCCGAAATCAGACGCTCAACCGACTGAACCACCCAGGTGCCCCATCCGTGCTATTTTTGACCAGTACTTCACAAAATTATCTAGTTAGGTTTCTATTAGGGTTTTATACTTTCTGTATCTGAGGGAATAGATTTACTGCAGATTAGGAATGCTATGGATATGGAGGCCATGGAGTTATTGCAGATTAAGAATGCTATGGACAATGAGCTCAGAATAATAGGATTACTATAAACTGCCTTGCATGCAAGTATCTGGTACCCAACCTAATCTTTCCATTTTAACCAAAGAGAAAAATCCAGCCACCCTGAGAAGGTAGCTTTTTGAGGTCCACAGAGGGGAGGAGGAGGGGGAGAAAGGGGAGTGGGT
>PJEM01014858.1:0-20446 GCA_004023845.1 Helogale parvula | reverse complement strand
CTCCCGGCCATCTTTATTTTCAGGACATTCTCTGGCAGCGCCAGTATCAAATGATCGCTATACCGAGAATATGGAAGCTGGCAGGTGTCTAATACCAGTCCCACCATCTGCTGCTCACCCAGATGCTCACATTTAAACTGGGAAAAAGCCCATGAAGGGAGCAGGAGCTAATGGCTCATCTTAAACCAGAGCTCCTACTTTTAGTGGCCTCAAAACCAAACCAAACCAAAACCCTCCAAGTGAGAATTATTTAAATCTTTCCAGATAGAACCTTTTATCAAAGAAATATTCCATCCTACTTTAATGTTCTACTTTTGTTGTAAGTAATGGTACAGAAAACTCAGCTGTCCTTTCACTCAGAATAAATCAGTTATGTATTTTTAACAGAAGTGAAACCGTAAAACTAAGGGGACAGCAGGACCAGGCAGTCCGGGCCAGAGCCCGCCTTTACGACTGTGCAGTAATGACCGACTGGGCCGACTCGAAAAGGAACATCTGGTACCATTTCCATCAGGGCGAAAGGTTCAAACCGAAGGACAATGGGACTGTGGGGGACAGAAAGAAAATGAGTAAAAGGAAAAAAGCGCCATCATTCCAGTTAGCATCTTTAAAAGTTGAATAGATGAAAGTAAGTGGGAACAATTAATAACCAATAGGTAGGCACCCAGGGGTGCGCAGGAGCCCAGAAAGGACCACTGGAGGGAGGGCTCTCACTCAATCTGCGGGCACCGAAATCAGCTGTCCGAACTCCAAGCCTCCCTGCTCTCCCACTGGCGACTCAGTCTCTGCTAATACCACCTTCACCAGGCCTTTTTTCCCTTTCTTTCGTATTCACATCTACTCAGGTACCAAGTCTTGTTATTCCTTTAAAACACTTCTAAATAGAATAAGGATGATCACCTTGGCATTATTTAAAACAGTGGGCCAGGGAGAGGAAACATTCTCAAATGTCTACTACAGTAGTAGCGGAATGGTTAAAAATTGTGGTCCTTCATATAATGAGGTAGTCGGCAGCTGTTACAAATGTTGCTCCTAAGAGTTTATATATAACAGACGCGTGGAGGAGACACTGAGTGGTCTCCTCAAACTCCAGTCTGCCTCTATGTAGTACCCATGAGGCTTGGGTGGGGTCGGACCCCCAATCAACTCTCCCCTAACCCCCAGTGACTGGCTTAGTCCTTGGTTACTTCAACCAAACCACCCAAACTTTGGGACTTCTGCTGGAGGTGGAAAGGGCACACTCCTCTCCCCTCCATACTAATATGTCTTTCAGTCAAGGTCCCTGGTGACAGGCACACTGAAAGCCAGCCTCAGGACAAAGCTAATACGTGTAACAGGCATAGCTACCAAAAAATAATGGAAACACTGAGCTGAGGCCCTGATCAATCCCAACCTTTGATCTCTCTGATAATCTAAGCCTAAATTTAGACGAGGAGCATATTCTGTTGTACACAAACAACAGCTTCATTCAATGGAAAAATACTGATTTTTTTTAAACATTGTTTTTTTTTTTAAATGTTTTATTTATTTTTGATACAGAGAGAAACAGAGCATGGGGGGGGGGGGGGCAGAGAGAGAAGGAGACACAGAACCGGAAGCAGGCTCCAGGCTCTGAGCTGGCTGTCAGCACAGAGCCTGACGTGGGGCTCGAACCCACGAACGTGAGATCTGACCTGAGCCGAAGTCGGAGGCCCAACCGACTGAGCCACCCAGGCGCCCCAAATACTGATTTTTTTAAAAGAGGAACTTTCATGTATGGTGTACATACTTCAAAAATGTCTAGATAAATGATCATTAGAAAAGAAAATATAAACAGTAATTTTTTTCTGGACAGACTGGGATAGATTTGGGCAGTGATCAGGAACCAGCACATATTTAATTGCAAAAAAGAGACTGCTGTACTGATCATTTGAAACTCCTATTCCATGTACACTCCAACCCTCTGTGAATACTACCACCTTTTTCTGCCTATCCAGATCTTAGCCACTCAGGATCAGCGTCTCTCTAACTTCTTACCTTTGATCTCCAAGAGCTACTTTCTCTGCATGTTTGATGCCTTCAACAGTTAACAGCACCTAACGATTATGCCCACCTTTATGCCCACCTCGTTTACTGAACATCTGCTACAATACAGCTACATCCTGGGCACTTCATGTTCTTACATGTAAACCTAACTGTTTTTGTATTAGTCACTTCTTTTCAACTAAAAACGAAATTCCTGGAGTACAGGAATTGTTTTGCATTTATGCTGAACTGCCTCAACACCTAGCATATTCTAAAATAAAGCAGAGGTTCTTAATACAGAGTCTTTTTATATACATTTGGAAGGCAGGAAATAGTTTTCAACAGATTTTCAAAAGCGTGACATCCAAAAACGGGTTAAGAAGTACTGCAACGGAGATTCAACAAACAGTTCTTACATCAATAACTGAACAGACCAACAGGAAGCCCAAGATTCCCGGGAAATACCCCGTGATATACACCAGTTAGCAAGAGTCCCACCCTGGTGTATGACAAGGCTTCAGGCATCTCACAGAGAGAGCACTCTGATGAAACGGAGGCAAACACAACTTCCTCTTGACAAGTGATAGCACTGTTAATGGTCCCTGTCCACTGGACTTCGGGAGAAGCACCTGCGGTTTTCCACCTTCTGTTCATACGAATTAGCTCTGTTTAACCAGAAATCATTTTAGCTAAGCCAGGAAGCTTTACCTACCTACGCCTACCATAAAAAGCATAATAGGGCTAATTAGGAGTATAAAATTAACACAAGACTTTAGTATTTGAGTGTCTTACCTAGGAATTCTCACTTGAACCTTTCATTTGTAGGGCTATGCTAGTTGCTATATAAATAAAAATTACATTCTACTATAACCAACTTAGAAAGTCTACTCCAATGGACTCTAGCACTTGCCGGGAAGGGTCACGATCCCATCCATCGCTCTATTTTAAGACAGACAGTGAAATAGAATTGCCTAGAGCGCGTAAGTCACAGGGGTGCCTCATGCTCCTCCAGGTTAAGGCGGATCTTGCCATGGAAGAGTCAGAAGGAAGTTACCTCATGAGCAACGAGGTGCTTCCTGTTACTGTTTACTTGGTTCTTCCGTGGGGAGATTCTAAACCGTCTGCAGTAGTTTTAGTCAAACCTCTTCCTATGGTTTAGCATTCAAGCTCCTATTTTTCCCAATTAGCTAATGCTTAACTTTCCCACCTGGGTTAGCGGTGGTACCAAGGTGTCCCAGCCTCAAAGCCTCCCAGTCTGCCTGCCTGCCTGCATCTCTTGCCCAACGCAGGCATCTGTCCCCTTGTAAAGCCCTCTAGACTGTGACTCTTCTCAGCTCCGAGGACTTATTCCATCAGCAGCCCGATGGGATACAGCTACACAGTTGTAATTTTAAATACTGACATATTTATTTTTAATATTTATTTTTGAGAGAGAGCGAGAGAGAGCGAGCGAGCGCGCAAGCGAGCGAGCATGAGCAGAGGAGGGGCACAGAGAAAGGGAGACACAGAATCCAAGCAGGCTCCAGGCTCTGAGCTGCCCGTGTACAGAGCCTGACACGGGGCTCAAACTCACAAACCACGATATCATGACCTGAGTCTAAGTCGGCCACTTAATCAACTGAGCCACCCAGGGGCCCCTATTTATGTATTTCAATTCACCTAATCCTCTCAAAAATAGGGTAAGTACTATTAGCAGCCCCATTTTTCCAATGAGGAAATTTGGCACAAAGGAGTTAAAAAAAACTTGCCCAACATCACACTCATGGCAAACGGCACAGCTGACGTCTAAACCCAGGCTCTCTGGCTCCAGCCCTGGCTCTTCATCCCTCTGCCCTATCTTGCCTCTAACCTTCCCCTAGTCAGAGTCATCTTTCCAAAACACAAGAGCTTTGGTAATCTCGCTGTTCCAGGACCTGTTAGAAAATGCTGCCGTTACACCAACATAAGTGCCTGCCTTCTGATCAGCCCACAGTTCAAAATCTAAATCTGACCGAATTATGCGCAAGCGTCTATCTACCCTCCCACTCATTAGCTATGCAATTCTGCACAAATTACTCAGCCTCTCTGAGTCGCTCTTAAGGCATTTGAAAATGCTCTCACTGAGCTAAGGAACAAAGCACCTGGTATGCAGCCTGCCTGGCTCCCCAGGCTCTGAGCCCAGTAAGAGCCAATTTTCTTGCCCTAGCAAAGCTCTACTTTAGTAAGGCATCTCCACGTTCACGTCATCTCTGGACTCCTGTGTCCTCCTACCTAGAAGGTTCCGATTACTCAGAAGGTAGCTACCACTTCATGGCAGTACTTCTTGGTACCCTGAGTCGAAATGATTTAGTTACAGTCCACAATCACTACATCGGAGTCTATCTTACTGTAAATCCTCTAAGTCAGCATTTGATCAGAACGCATTTCATGGAGCAGTCTCCTGTACACACTGATTTGCAGGGACACAGGGCCTCCAATAGCCCACCTCAAAGTCCCAAGCACACCGACGCGGTTGGCGCACACACAGAAGCTTGCTGACTGACCTAAACGCAGTGTTGAAGAGAAAATCTGAGAATGTATTATGAGTTCCTTCATTTACATCAACTTACCACCAGACAGTCCTGAGTTCCAAAGGGGATGTATCAAAACTATTTAAGTTATTTCAATGATTTTAAGCTAGGACAGGGAGTAGCAGCCTAAAGGTGGAGCAAAACTGGAGGTTTCTTACACTACAATGCCAGGACCCGAGGATAAATATTTAAGAAGGCAAAGATAAATCTTATGTTGCTTTACTCAAGTTTAAGACTGATCAACCTTGTATTGAAAAAAACCTCCTCCTGAGACCAGGGCTGGGGGCTGACAGGGGCTGGGTTGGTAAAAAACGGACTTTCTGACTCTGGTCAACCAGCCTACTGAAGAATGGCACCAGTCATAACAGAGATCCTACTTAAGAACTTAAAGACTCTCTGATGCACCTGCCACTGCTAGAAAACTCCAAACACAGGTAATCCTTTTGCTTTAAGAACACCATTACTAATGGAGAGGCACACACACCTAACACTTTTTTTAAATGTTTATTTTTGAGGGGGAGGGGCAGCAGAGAGAGCAGGACAGAAGATCCAAAGTGGGCTCTGCGCTGACAGCGGAGACCTGACGTGGGGCTCGAACTCACAAACTGTGCAATCATGACCTGAGCCAAAGTTGGACACTTAACCGAATGAGCCACTGGGCACCCCTGGAATTTTAAAAAACATTTTGTTTGTTTTAAGTAGGCTCCATATGAGGGGCTTGAACTCCAGATCCTGAGATTAAGAGTCACATGGTCTATGGACTAAGCCAGCCAGGTGCCCCATTAAAATTAATGCTTAAAGTTGATGCTTAGATTGACTCATAGATTCAACGGCTAAGGCCAGGCCACATGACAGATGCAAATTCATTATTTCGTGACTATCACAAGGATACGATGTTAACACAGGTCCGTCACGGTTCCAGCTCCAAGTTTATCACCAGTATAGGCACATTTCCAAGCGCGGGCTTCGATGGGTAAACTGAAGAGGTGGTGTTAGTGCCTTGCTGGCGGAAGCCCACTCCTCAGGGCCTAGAGGAACTGAGGTGTCAGGCTAGGAACAAACCAGAAGCTTATCAGATCTGCCCGTATCAGTCTCCCACGGAGATTTCCAGAGTCCGACTAAGAGAGCAGATACGCACACCGCTTCGCATTCTGACTTCAGATCTCCTTCGGCCTGGCCTGTCCCAGGCTGGCTACGGCCATGCCCGGCACTACAAAGCGCGCCTCCACTCGCGGGTGTGCTGCCAACACAAGGTCAGAAAGCATCCCTGGAGGCACAGGTGCAAGTAAGAGTGCAGACAACTGTCTGGAAGCAAAGTGTCCTGGTAAAGTTTCAAAACCAAGAAATTCTTCCCACTTACCCTCAACCCACCTCACTTTTTACCAGTAAATTCGAGAGAACATCTGATAAGAAAAGACTCCTCCTCCCAAAATCCAGTGCTTTGTGAAGCTGTTCTCTGGCACTTTCTTCAAGGTTCTGATTTGTGTAAATTATGTAAATTAGAAGAAATCACTAGGGTTATACTTCAAACTAAGTTTTTTCCTTGTTTTTTCTTATTTTATTGAGAGAGAGAGAGAGAATGTGACCTCTACCACCTACCTGACAGCACCCGAGCGGGTCCGGCAGTATAGGCTGAGCATCTGGCTCCCTCCTCTGCGGCGATGCCCCATTTCCTCCTTCCCCTCCGTGTGTCCCCACCACCCTGTGTCATGGTGTCAGAGCCCGCTTGGCGCACACACGAGGAGAAGGACAGTCAGAGAGAGAGAGAGAGAGAGAGAGAGAGAGAGAGAGAGAGAGAGAGAGAGAGAGAGAGAGAATGAATGAATCCCAAGCAGGCTCTCAGCTCAGAGCCCCAAGTGGGGCTCGACCTAAGGAACCGTGAAATCACAACCTGAGCCAAAATCAAAGTCAGATGCTTAACCAACTGGGTCACCAGGCACCCCCTCTTTCTACTTATACACTTAAAGAATAAAGAATAGGGGCGCTTGGGTGGCCTAGTTGGTTGAGAGTCCGACTTCGGCCCTCGTCATAGTCTCATGGTTTGTGAGTTTGAGCCCCACACTGGGTTTGCTACTGTCAGCATGGAGCCAGCTTCTGACCTTCTATCCTCCTCTCTCTCTGCCCCTCCCCGGCTCAAGCACGCTCTCTTTCAAAAATAATTAAAACATATTTTAAAAATTAAAAAAAAAAAAAGAACGAACTCAGGAGACAAAGCCTAAGTATTCTGAATCCCCCACAGCATATTTCTTACATACATATGGACTATCTGCTAAAATAAATGCCACCATGGCTGTGGATGGAATAAATGCCCCCAAACAAAAACTGGAGGAACTGGAAATGTTTTCTGGACACTAGTTAAAACGGATTGAGTATTCTTCAGATAATACGCACAGAAAAATATGTAATTATACTTTACAAAGACTCCATGGAAAAGTAGCAAAGAAACCTAAGGCAGTGGCAAAAAATAAGAGAATAGAGAATACAACAGAAATTCAAGAATTTCTATTTCTGGTCTATGTTACCTAAATGAATGCAAAAACAGCTGAGGCAACCTAAGAACCAAGCCTGACCTCTGACAGTGCAATGCAGGCAATAACAAAGACAGTATCAACTATGCACTTAATTTGTACTGAGTAGGACAAACCTGGTGTGGGTTTCACTGCTTCCTCCATCCCAACCCACGAACCCACCATGTTGCTAGGCACTGTGCAAGACACTGAGACACGGCACCCTGCCGAGATCTAGGGAAACAGACACACGCTGGGTCCACATGTATACAATGGAGCTAAGGGGCAGTGGAGAGGCACCTGAGGAAGAGAAAAGGCTCAGAAAAGACTTCTGGAGCTCGGGTCCTGCTCCAGGTAGAGGGAAGGACGGCAGGTAGCCAAGATTACACTGGACGAAAAGAACAATGGGACCAAACACCAGGAGATGTAAAATAGCTCGTTGTTCCGGGAAACTATGCAACCAACTGAAAACTGACCCAATTTTCTTTAAAGATAGCATGAAGATGAACTCATCCAGTGTTTGACATCAATGGCAAAAATGTTCATCAACAAAACACTGTAGAGCTTTGTGGGTGAGGACACTGTGCAAAATTTTAGTGCAAGTGAACACAAAGAACCAAAATGACTCTACAAGAAGACTAAGACTTTCTCTAGGATTATTTATGTAACACAGTTCTGAAAAGAAAAAAAAAAAAAACACAAACCCAAACACAATAATTATGGTTTTGCTGAATTCAAAGAAATGCTGCCTCTGCTCTCTGGATGTACCTCATATGCTGCTGTCTGCACATTTAGCTCACGACCCCATTACACATCCAGTGACACAAGGAACCCAAATTAGAAGAGGGAGCACTAGACTGGACCACCTCATAGGTGCCAGCAGCAGAGCTGGCCTATGAGCACTCTTCTTCTGGGCCTTCAATTTTCAAAAGAAAAGACAACACCAGGTAGCAACAGGTTCCCAGTACCTGCCTCTGCACAGGCTGGAAGTGGGGAGGGACATGAAGGGGGGGTTGAGAAATCAAAGGTTCACAAGGAGAGGGCGGAGCACAGACAGGGAAAAGCTCCTAAGAGTGCCCACCCCAGTTCTACCCCCAGCCGACAGCAGTACTCTGCCTTCCCTCCCCCACCCCAATTCCGCCCTAGGGCCTCACCTCCGAGGACCAGGGTGCTTTTGCAAGGAGAGAAGATAAGATTCCTGGTATTTCAAGGTGAAACCCAAAATACTCTGAATGCTAACAATGTTATGTGGGTAGTGACAATGTATAGCAGAGCTGTCCAAAAACACTTCCTGCAGCGGTGTAACTGTCCTATGTCTGCAGTAATACAGTAGTCACCAGCCACATGTAGCTGCTGAGATGCAGAAATACAACCAATGCAAGGGAAGACAGAATTTTTTACTTGACGTAACATAAATTTATTATTTTTTTTTAAGTTTACTTATTTTGAGCCTGAACCCACAGAGCCCGATGTGGGGCTCGAACACATGAACCATGAGACCATGACCTGGACCAAAAGGAAGAGTCAGAAGCTTAACTGACTGAGCCACCCAGGCGCCCCTAATTTAAATTAACAAATTTTAATAGTCATGCATAGCTAGTGGCCACAGTACTGAACAGGCAGCAGTGAAGATCAGGCATAGGGAGACCCGATACTTCGTGTTCCAGCCTTAGTGTCACTACCGTGTTACATGAGAAGTAACACCTTCCGCAGAAACACAGATTTATAAGCGTTAGAAAATTGTCATTAAGGAGGGAACTACCAAAGAGCCAAGAGAATATTAAACTTCCAGTGTGTGTATGCATATGTACTTTTTAGAATCCATGTGCACGGGGGCTCCTGGCTGGGCTCAGCTGAAAGAACACATGCGACTCCTGATCTTGGGGTGAGGAGTCTGAGCCCCACAGTGGCTGCAGAGATTACTTAAATAAAAACAACCTATAAAAATAAAATAAGGGTGGGCGCCTGGGTGGCTCAGTCTGTTAAGTGTCTGACTTCGGCTCAGGTCACGATCTCACGGTTTGTGGGTTTGAGCCCCGCGTCAGGCTCTGTGCTGACAGCTCAAGCTTGGAGCTGCTTCGGATTCTGTGTCTCCCTCTCTCTCTGCCCCTTCACCACTCATGCTCTGTCTCTCTCTGTATCAATAATAAACATAAAAAATTCAAAAATAGTAATAAAAAATAAAATAGGGGTGCGTGGGTGGCTCAGTCAGTTAAGCGTTCGACTTTGGCTCAGGTCATCTCATGGTTCTGTGCTGAGCCCAGAGCCTGGAGCCTGCTTTGGATTCTCTGTCTCCCTCTCTCTCTGCCCCTCCCCCATTTGCACTCTTTGTTTCTCTCAAAAATTAAGAAAAAAAATGGGGGGCGCCTGGGTGACTCAGTTAAGTGTCTGACTTCGGCTCAGGTCATGATCTTACAGTTTGTGAGTTCCAGCCCTGCGTCAGGCTCTGTGCTGACAGCTCAGAGCCTGCTTTGGATTCTGTGTCTCCCTCCTTCCCTCCCTCTCTCCCTCTCTGCCCCTCGCCTGCTCACAGTCTTTCTCTCTCTCTCTCTAAAACACAGAAACATTAAAAAAATTTTTTTTAACTTAAAATATAAAAAGTAAAAATAAGCAGCTTTGAAAAACAATAGTATCAATTGGGTAAATGTTTTCAGGACCATAAAGGGGAGTCTTGAGGTTCTTTATTTACTTGAGCAATTTTCTTTACAAAGGCTTCATGAAAAGGGACTCCATTTTCCCCTTCTTTGACCAGTACCTTTTTAAGATTTTTTTTTCCCCTAGAGGGAAAGAAAGCACATGCAAGCTGGAGATGGACAGTGGGGGAGAATCTTAAGCAGGCTCCATACCTAGTGTGGAGCCTGACGAGGGGACTCAATCTCACAACTGTGAGATCATGATCTGAGCTGAAATCTAGAGTTGGATCCTTAACCAACTGAGCTATCCAGGTGCCCTTACAACTGACTTTTAAAATTTTCAAAACATCAGGGCACTTGGGTGGTTCAGTTGGTTAAGCATCCGACTTTGGTTCAGGTGATGATCTTGAGGTTCATGGTTCAAGCCCTGCATCGGGCTCTGTGCTGACAGCTCAGAGCCTGGAGCCTGCTTTGGATTCTATGTCTCCCTCTCTCTCTGCTCCTCCCCTCCTCACGCGCACTCTCTCTCTAAATAAACTTAAATAAATACTTCCTTCGAGGGGGTTGTGGTGTCAGAGACACAAAATTTGAGTTTAAAGGCACTTACCTAAATAAAGAAGGGTCATCATTACTTTGGCGCTCCTGCATGTGCCACGCTATTATACTAAGGCTCATAGCTACTTTTATAATTGCCAAATACTATGAAAGGCCATTAACCATCCAAGTTTAAGTGTTCTAGGACAACTCCAACATCTCTTCAGAGCTGACAACATGCTCTACTCATCTTAGAAACAGGAGTCCTCAGTGAATCAAGCATATCTGGATGAACAAAGTGGTCCTCAGCATTTCTAAACTATCTTAAAAAACATCTTCAATACTCATGTCTCACTAAGTCTGTTTCATTCAGAACATCCAGTGCACACCTCTGGCACAGCTCTTTTTTTTTTTTTAACTTTTTTTTTTTTTAATGCTTTTTATTTATTTTTGAGAGACAGAGAGAGACAGTGCGAGCAGGGAAGGGTCAGAGAATACAGAGGGAGATACAGAATCTGAAGCAGGCTCCAGGCTCTGAGCTAGCTGTCAGCACAGAGCCTGAAGCGGGGCTCGAACCCACGAACCGTGAGATCATGACCTGAGCTAAAGCTGGACGCTTAACCGACTGAGCCCCCCAGGCGCCCCTGGCACAGCTCTTAAAACAGCACATTACTAGTATTATGTATACTTTGAATTCTTTGCACTGAGTACCACGTAGGAGATACTCAGTAATTTGTTATGATTTACCAAGATACTGGATAAGTAGTTTTAAGAATTCACCAAAATTCTACAACTACCATGACAATTCAAGGAAATAAATTATTAACCAACTCGACCTAACAGACATCTTTCTTTCTTCTTTCCTAATCTCTGTGCCTGACATGGGGCTTGAACTCATGACCCTGAGATCTAGAGTCACATGTTGTACCCTCTGAGAGAGCCAGGCCCCGCCCACCAGACATCTGAGGAACTCCACCCAAGAACAGCAGAATGAACGTTCATCTCAAGTGTGCCCCAGAACATTCTTCAGGATCTCTTGTGAGGCAATAAAACAAGCATCAATAAACTTAAAAAGACTGAAATAATTCAAAGTATGTTCTACATGCACAATGAAATTATAACAGAATCCTGGGAAATTCACAAGTATATGGAAATTAAACAACATACTTCTAAACAGCCAGTGGGGTCAAAGAAAAAATAACAAGGGAAATTAGAAAATACTTTGAGATGAAGGAAAAAAATAACTGCATACCCAAATTTATGGGATGCAGCTAAAGCAAAACTTAGAGGGAAATTTATAGCTGTAAATACCGTAGTTCACTCCAAAAGGAGGTTGCTATTATTTTATATATAAAACTGCAAACCTAAACTCAAAGCAGGTAATACAAGAATAATTTCTCATCAGGTTACTTGAGAATATGGAGATGAGAAGCATGCCCTTTTGGCTAGGCCTTTACTATCTGACTGGAAAGGAGGAGCGTGAAAGAAGGAACATGCAGAAAGGTTACACTTTCATCCACAATCCCAACAAATAGCTCAGTCTGAATATTCTACAGTCTTTAAAGACAACAGCTGCTCAGGTGGGGGTAGTTAACTATGATTTTCCAAGTTAATGAAAACAAAGTATTTCTTTTTGCCACACCAGTAACCTAAAATTCGGAGACCAATAATGTAATTAATCTCAAGAAAAGACCCGCGGGATTCTGGTGTCGACCTCCAGCACTAAGGGGCCATCAGTCATGAATTCACCTGAGTATCTCATATGGACAATATTAACACAGTTTCAGAAAACCGACACCAATTTCACGTTCAAGATCTACTCTGATTCAGCTTTACTGTGTCACTTGGCAAAAGTAGTATCATTATGATCTTCTCCAATAACCTGGCATAGAAATCGTTTGCGCTCCTGCTATTTTCTAAAGAGGTACTGCAAACCTGAACGGAAACCCTGACCTTTCTTCAGTACGCTGAAGTACTTGCTTACTTTATTAACATTTTGAACATGGTTTCAATGTGTTTCTCACTATCTGGAAAGCATCAGAAAAGTAACGGTGGATATATTCATTAATTTTTTTTTCCTGAAAGGTTACAGAAAACCTGACGAGTTTCCTTTTTTTACATTTTCTAACAATAAGTGTGACATTTATTCATTTAATTTCAAAACAAGTTATCTGGATGACAAAGAGCATGGCCTAACTTTCTTTTACACTTTTCTATTGAATAATTCTAATAAGCATTTTAAAAGAGTAAAATGAAGACATCGGATTTTTAATGCATAATAGAGAAGTAGAAATAGCCATTAATAACTTGAAAATCTTTTTGTCTTAATTTTACTTTTCTAAGCTACACATTCTATTGAAGTTGGTAAATAACAGAATGTCTGACTGACTAGACCTAAATATGGACAAAAGGAGAAATGAATAATTAAACCTCTGAAAAGTGCAATTTGGCTGTATTAGTAATTTTAATCCAGCTTGAAAACTGACTTAAGTCAACGTTAAATACGTAGGAAAGCACATAACATCACATTCCCATCAGGTGTAGGGAAAAGATGAGGGAGAAATAACTAGATGTGGGCAGCAATCTGTTCAGAAGGAAGAGGGCTAGGCATGCTTCTTCTTTACGACCACACGTTCTACACACGGCCTGCGCAACAGTCCGGGGTGACCTGGAAGATGCTTGTGCTTCCGAACCAAGAGGCGTCTTAGTATAAAACAAACTTGCTCCGCGAGGCTGTATGCAGTGTTTTTTCCCCCTGCTAAGAAAGCAAAACAGGCTTTCCGATGTTTGTTGATCTGTAAACTGACATCTGGAAAATTAGTGTAGTGCTTTTGTTTTTTACTGTTTTTCTGGTAATGAGACAAATATATATTTACAAGAACATCAATTATAGAAATACACATTACAGAAAGTGAAAAGTCACCATAATCTCAAATATCCAGAGAAAACCGACCGTTACCAACAGTTTTCCCTATACCGCAGCACGTGTAAGTGAGGGTGCCTCAGTAAGTCACTCTACCTTCCGGTTTAACGCTCTCAGCAGAGGGTCCTGGCTCTGAAGAGTTCAACATTTGCAGCATCAACTAACAAAGCCTGGTTTGTTTTTCTAAACATAAGTCAGCATGGATGACTTCCTTCTAGAAGGGTTTCATTTAGGCAACGAAGTAAAACAGAATTAAAACTATACTGACAAGAGGCACCTGGCTGGCGCCGCCAAAAGAGCCTGCAACTCTCGATCTCAGAGTCCTGAGTTTGAGTCCCATGTTTGGTGTAGAGATTACTTAAAAAACAAACAAACAGGGGCGCCTGGGTGGCTCAGTCGGTTAAGCCTCCGACTTCGGCTCAGGTCAGATCTCACGTTCGTGGGTTCGAGCCCCGCATCGGGCTCTATGCTGACAGCCAGCTCAGAGCCTGGAGCCTGCTTCTGGTTCTGTATCTCCTTCTCTCTCAGCCCCTCCCCCTCTCATGCTCTGTCTCTGTATCAAAAATAAATAAAAAACATTAAAAAACAAACAAACAAACAAACAAAC
The DNA here is from genome assembly GCA_004023845.1 of Helogale parvula. NCBI lineage: Eukaryota > Metazoa > Chordata > Mammalia > Carnivora > Herpestidae > Helogale > Helogale parvula. The sequence goes on along the minus strand of PJEM01014858.1, from coordinate 6,689 downwards.
TATACCTGTGAATACATACCAAACTTCTCAGCTATCAAAATTACTTATTAACCTGATACCGTTATAAAAGCAAATTAGGGGCACCTGCGTGGCTCAGTCAGTTAAGCGTCAGACTCTTGATTCTGGCTCAGGTCGTGATCTCACAGTTTAGTAGGAGTTCAAGTCTCGCACTGGGCTCCTGGATGATGCAGCAGAGCCTGTTGGGATTCTCTCTCTCCTCACCCCCCACCTCTCTCTTCCCCTCCCCACACGTGCGGCTCTCTCAAAATAAATAAACTTTAAAAATCAGCAGAAGGAACAGCACAAAACAGAACGTGCCTCAGAAAAACTACGTGCTACTGTCAAGCATCTTAGATGCTGAGTGGAGGTGTTCTCATTTCACATATCTGGTTCCACAGTCCTATAAAACACTGTCAAATTGTGAAATCACGTTCTGTGCTGAAGGAGACTGACATCTGCTGTGCTGCTGTATGCATTCTGGCTGTGGATTGCAAGCCGTTCTCATTTCACCAGACCTCAAGCAGGCAATACGGTCGCCCTTTTGGAAAGTAGAACAACACATACACCAAGAGTCCCCTCTGAGATTATGCACAACATTATTATTAGAAACAAGCTAATTTTCAGCAACAGGGAAAGAGTTCAGTCTATTATAGATCATAACTTTATTCTTTATTTCTTAGATCATTAACTTCAGAAGCACTTAATAATATCAAACCATTACAAATAATCAGTAAAACTGGGATACCTGGGTAGCTCAGTTGGTTAAGCATCTGACTCTTGATTTCAGCTCAGGTCAGGATCTCACGGTTTGGGGGATCGTGGCCTGAGTTGTTGTCAGCTCAGAGCCAGCTTAGGATTCTCTGTCTCCCTCTCTGCCCCTCCCCTGCTCACGTTTACGCTCATAATCAATAAACAAACAAACAAAAAATAATCAGTAAAACCAATATGGGAAAATGGTAAATTATGTTGTATTTTAAGTCCACTACAATTACAGCATTATGAAAATGTATATATAATGATAAAGCCTAGAAGAGATCTGAAATCATAAAATTACGGGGGGCCTGGGGGAAACAGGATTTTGAGCTTCCTATTTTTTCTATGAATGTATACTCAAGTAATTTTATATTTAAATTTTTTCATGTTTTATTTATTTTTTGAGAGAGAGAGAGAGCATGAGCAGGGGAGGATCAGAGAGAGAGGGAGACACAGAATCTGAACCAGGCTTCAGGCTCTGAGCAAACTGTCAGCACAGAGCCTGACACAGGGCTCGAACCCACAAACCGCGAGATCATGAAAACTGAGCCGAAGCGGATCACTTAACCCACCGAGCCACCCAGGAGTCCCTATTCAAGTAATTTTAAATGTTAAAGTAAAATGGAAATATTGCTAGTAAGATGCTATAAATATATTTTCCCCTAGCAATCCATTTTAAACCATACTTCTCTATGAAAATAAAGGTCTGTGCAAGAATAACACGAAGAAGACACGCAATGATCTATTTTCTCACTAATAACATATCCTCCCTTCTAGTTCACTGCAAAGCCTACAGTTTCAAGGTTCAAAATTTCCCCTCACTTCATAAGTAAACTGACGTTTTTTGGATATTTCAAAAACAAAGTTCCTCAGAAGGCTTTTGTCATTTTCTAAACCTAGACTTTAAAAGTCCACTGTTGGGCGCCTGGGTGGCTCAGTTGGTTAAACGACCAGCTTCAGCTCAGGTCATGATCTCACAGTTCGTGGGTTCGAGCCCCACGTCGGGCCCTGTGCTGACCGCTAGGTCAGAGCCTGGAGCCTGTCTTCGGATTCTGTGTCTCCCCCTCTCTCTCTGACCCTCCCCTGCTCGTACTATCGCTGTCTCTCAAAAATAAATAAAAACATTAAAAAAAAAGTCCACTGTTAAAGAATAAATTAAAAATTAACAAAATTAGACATTAAAGATATTTTTTAAAAAAGAAAGCAAGCCATTGTTAAAGTGAGGAAATACTTTCAATATTTTACTGACAACCATTAGCACCTGTTTGGGTAAAAATATCAGGTCAGAAAACACAAGAACTGCTGCTGGAAATGGGACACAAGCAGGCTCGAAGCTTTCCTATAAGGTAAAGAAGGAAACGTGTTAAAGCAGCATATATCATCCCTAAGACTTCAGAAAGCTGTCTGGGGGAAATCTGCCTATTCCTGGCACTGAGACCTGAGAGAATCTTCTCTCACTGAGGACACTGACAGTGCAAGACTCCTTAATAGCCTGACAGTGAATAAAATAATGAGCTTTCCCAAGGCGAGTTCTTCTAACCTGTCTCCATGTTGGCCAACGGCACAGCACTGCAGCTCGATTCAGCCAGGGAAGCCCGCCCAAGGGAGGCCCCGCAGAACACTGGGCAGGTGCCCATCTCCTTGCTTTTGGGTTCGATCCGGAGAGGAACAGAAGACTTTAAGGATGGAGAAACGACGTGTCTTCCGCACAACCCTCCACCAATGCCATGCTTTTAACGGAGTTGTGTAACAAGGTTTAAACAGTTCTGAGTTTGAGGTAATACCAGGACAAGAACCTGGCTGGTTTTACGGGCAGAGTCATGTGACCTAACAGTTTCCTGACTGACACCTTTCCAAAGCCGTGTACCTGAATAACATTAACAAAACGAATGGCAGGGGCACCTGGCTGGTCGGGTGGTGGTGGGTAGGTGCTCCTGGTTCCATTTTACACACGGGTGAACCAAAGCACAAAGTAAATCAGCCAGGATCAGAACGCCACATCTCCCAAGGGCAGAGCTGGGATTCAGCCTGGGGTGCTGGAGCACGTGTTCTTTACCACAACACCAGAGATGTCTCTCATTCTGCATCCCACGAGGAGGTGCAACTGATGGAGTTATCTTGCCAAAAGGACCAAAATTTTCCTTAAAGTCATTTGGAATCACTTTTGAAAATGTCTCTAAGCTTTAGGACACTGACCCCCTGTGAATTTCAGCCTAAAGATTTAAAAGCAGGTGAAGCCTCAGCTATTCAAGAACAAGCTGACGGGGGCACCTGGTGGCTCACCTGGTGGCTCAGCCGGTTCAGAGTCCGACTTTAGATCTCAGGTCATGATCTCATGATTAGGGAGACTGAACCCCAAGTCCGGCTGTGCACTGACAGCGCAAAGCCTCCTTGGGATTCTCTCTCTCTCTGCCCCTCCCCTGCTAGTACAAGTGCGAACTCACTCTCTCAAATAAATAAATAAACAAATAGTAAAGAACAAACAAACCCCTGATGAGAGTACTTTAACTTCCTGCAATATTCATCAAGTAAAATAGATGCAAAATGTTAACTATTTCAAGATAACTTTGTTTTTAATTTTCTTTAAACATTTATCCATTTTTGAGAGACAGACGTGAGTAGGGGAGGGTCAGAGAGAGAGGCAGACACAGAATCCAAAGCAGGCTCCAGCTCTGATGTGGGACTCAAATTCATGAACTGAGAGATCATGATCTGAGCCCAAGTTGGAAGCTTCGACTGAGCCACCCAGGCGCCCCAACTTTATTGTTTTAATAAAACTATAAATTGGTTAAACACAAAAGAGTACAAAAAAGGAGGAAAAAAATCACCTGAAATCAAGCCCCTTGGAGGTTATAACTGTTACCTTTTAGAGGACCGGTTAGAAAGAAATCCATGTATTAAATAAGCAAACAGAAATAGCCCTAATGGAAGCTCCCTCTCTATAGTCTGACCTCATTTGGGTATGAAAAGGCCCTACAGGGTGGCAGTTAAGAACATAGAATCTGGATTCAAATCGGTCTGCATCTGAATGCTAACTGATGAACTTGGGCCAGTTACTTAACCTACAGCTCATCAGTAAAATGGGAATAGCAGCATCTTTGTGAAGATTCTTTGGAGGACTAGAGGGAATGGGAGTAAAATACTCAGCCTCGTGCAAGGACATCCTGAGCACTCACTGTACTAGTTAGTTACATTACTACTTTTTAAAAGGATCCATTTAAACATTTCTCTGTGCCCAGTGTAGACGTTCGGTGTTGACATAGATTTACACCAACATTAACACCTTCACAGCGTTCTATTTCATGGGCACCATAATCTGGTTATGTAGTGTCCCACTGATGGGCTACTGAGGTTTTGGGGGTTTTGTTTGTTTGTTTTGGTAATGTGGTTAATTTCATCAATTCAAAGATGCCTCTTTTTACACATTTTAACATCACTGAAATGCATCACATTTCATAATTTAACTGCAAAAACTTGTTTCTCAGGTGCTACCTATATTAACTGAAGTAAACATCTTATGTCAACATTAAATAAAAACTTGGAGAGTTTTCTTAGAAAAAATTAAAAAAAAATTTTTTCAATGTATTTTATATTGAGAGACAGAGAGACAGAGAGTGAGCGGGGGAGGGACAGAGAGAGAGGGAGACACAGAATCTGAGGCAGACTCCAGGCTCTGAGCTAGCTGTCAGCACAGAGCCCGACGCGGGGCTCGAACCCAGGGACTGCGAGATGACCTGAGCCGCCCAGGCGCCCTTAGAATAAATTCTTAGAAGTAGAATGGGGGTGGCTCAGTCGGTTAAGCGTCCGACTTCAGCTCAGGTCATGATCTCACGGTTCCTGGGTTCAAGCCCCACGTCGGGCTCTGTGCTGACAGCTAGCCCAGAGCCTGGAGCTGCTTCAGATTCTGTGTCTCCCTCTCTCTCTGCCCCTCCCCCGCTCACTCTGTCTCTCTCTCAAAATAAAATAAAAAAACATTAAAAAATTAAAAAAAAAAAAAAGAAGAATTGCTGGGTCGGTTCATGTTCTGATACGTGTCACCAAGCCACCATTCAGAAAAACTGTATTATTGGGGTGCCCGGGTGGCTCAGTTGGTTGAGAGTCCAACTTTAGCTCAGGTCATGGTCTCATGGCTCATGAATCCAAGCCCCACGCTGGGCTCTGTGCTGACAGCTCAGAGCCTGGAGCCTGCTTTGGATTCAGGGTCTCCCCCTTCCGCCTTTCTCTCTGCTCCTCCCGTGCTTGCAGTCTCTCTCTCTCAAAATAAATAAACATTACAAAAATTTTTTTAAAGAAAAGCTGTATTATCGGTACAAACCTCCAGTGGCAGAAGGTGACAGAATCCATTTCTCGGCACCCTGGCCAACACAGGGTGGGGCCAATTTTTATCATCTTGCTAATCTGACAGGCAGAATGACCTCATTTTCTCCACTTCTTTCACTATTGAAGTCAGTTCACTTTAGACAGGATGTCCAAGAAGTCACTCAGCAGAAGCAGTGCCACAAGCCGGCTGCCCGGGCCTGGCAGGGGGGCAGAGCAGGTCGGCCCAGACCGCATGTTTCTGGTTTCCTCACACCTGACAGTTAAAAGGAGCAGTACTGTGCTGTGGAGAGAGCAGCGCAGCCAGACCCGAGATCAAGGCCCCGCGCGGTCGCGCTGTCACTTACCGCGTGTGTGGACCTGAGCAAGTCCCTTCGCTTGTGAGCTGGTTTCTGCGGCTGTAAGATGAGGCTAACGAGGGCCAACCTTTTAATACCCAAACTAGAAATAACGTACGACTTTGTGGCATAGTAAACGGCAGCTATTCAAGTGTGACTTCAACCATAATGGCTTACAAAGGTGAAAACCGAAGGGCGCCCAAAGGAACACTGTGTTTCCTCACTCATTTCTTTCTCTAAGCAGGATGATCGGTCTTCAGCCAGGCCCCCAAAAGAGTCCCGTATAGGAACTGAAATCTCAGCCTTGCCACCTATTTGGAAACAGTCCATTCAGATGTCGGGGGGGGGGGGGGGGATCAGTATAGTCAAAGGCAAACAAATAACTTTTCTAAGAGAATTCAAATCATCCTCATTCATAAAAATTAAGTGCAAAATTCTGGTTTCAGTCAGCAAGATCAGCAAGAATTCTTATCACCAGGCAGAGAAATGCTTCTACCAAGCAGACTGGTACTAGGAAATCTGAAACAGTTCCTAAGTACTAAGTACTTTGAAACCCCACCCTATGTCTAAGTTTAATCACTCAAATACCTGAAATTAGACTCCTGCACCCGAATTCGGGGCTTCCAGCTGCGGTGAAAACGGTTACCAATCCAACCCCCGGTCGGATTCCTGGCTCTCAGGGACACGCTCAGCGGGCATCTGCTCAGCTGCACGGATTTATTCCAGTGTCCCCAGCAGACAGGCAGAAATCCCACTGTTTCCCCCTCAGCATCTCTCAACACCATCCACCTCGACCTTGTTCCTACCTTTGACACCTTGGTGGCACTTGCCTCGCGGGCGGCTAAGTGAACAGGCGTCCCTCCTATCACAGAACACCTCCCTCATCAGCTAAAAGCCTTTCAAGACTTAAGGACAAGATCAAATTCTTACTGTTCTTTCTTATCTTGCTCCAATTCTACCTTTTCTCCTATGGCACAGTCCACAACCCCATTCTAGTATTCCTATCTCCAACACAAGCAGCCTCCCCCCACCATCCCAGGAGGTCGGGTTCAAGTCCCACTCCCTCCACACAGCATTCTCAGACTTCAGCTCTGACCAACCTCTGCCCTTCCTACATTATTACTCTGGCAGTCACAGAGTGTGACACAACTCGGCATTCCATTAAACACCAGTTCCTGACTGGGACTCCTGGATGGTTCAGTCGGTGGAGCCTGACACCTGATTTCAGCTCAGGTCATGGGATCATGATTCATGAGCTGGAGTCACCCCCCCACTCCCCCC
>PJEM01014857.1:0-32868 GCA_004023845.1 Helogale parvula | reverse complement strand
GTGTATTGCCCTTGGCTCCTTAGTCTGCTTTGCGGCCATGACCACAGGATTTTAATTCCTGCCGCGCAGTGGGAGGAGAGCAGGAGGCAGAACGTTTGTACTCATCTTCAACTAATTACTGGCTTTGTGTCCCTACGCTCCTTGCCTCGTGAGGTCATGAAACCCAAGGGTCAGATTAAACAGGAAGTGCTTGTGCCCCAGAAGCTTCTATTGTGCAGGACATGTTGTGACACATGTTGATTTCCAGAACGCAAAGGGCTAAGTGTGATCCCTGTGGGAATGCACAGTGCTGATCTTTAGGAGTGAATCTGTTCTAGAAAATGAAATACATTTGTGTGCTCGTTTTATTGGTATTTTTGCTTTGTTTTGTGTTTGGTTTTCCAGTCTCCTTTCAGGCAGTGCCGGGGATCTACTTTTGGTAAAACCGGGGTTTACACTGGATCACAGTATTTGGGTGCGCGAGTTCGTTTACAGCGTAATGTGCAGAAGCCACTGTCATTTCACGGAACGTGTGTGACACTGATGGAGGTGGCCAGTCTAGGCTTACGCATGAAGTTTAATTCTGAGTCATGTCCGTGTCGTGTGTCCCTCACTTGTGTGGCATTGCATCCTCTCTTTTTTCAGGCTGTGTCGTTACTCAGAGCTGTAAAATAAACATGCTTTATTTTTAGGGCCTTTTCATCAGTGGAATTGTTGGAGATCGGCTCAACTTACGATGGGTTCTGTCCTTTGGCATGTGTTCTTCTGCACTGGTGGTAAGTTGAGAGGTATTGGTGATGTGTATCATCATCGCCGCCATCAGCACTGTCCTCTCGGTCAGGTGTTTTAGAATCCAAGTCTGCCCCCTCTTCTGTATGTAGAAGAGTAAAATTAATCTTCCATTTTTAAATATCTTGTGTGCCTTTTCACTTAGGGGAATCTTTTTAAAAAGAGATTTGGATCACACCCCTTGCTTGATCCAGTCACCGCCAAAGCCAAGCATAAATAGCCCGGCACTCAGGGCTCCCGAGACCCTGGTCCTGGGCTGCCGTGGCAGTTGTGCTGATCCCTGCGCTTCACTTGGGTCTGGCCCGACTGTTTCCTGCGGTCCTAACACGGCCTGTGCCGTCCTGCCTCACCCTGTTTGCCCTTGCTCTTCTTCCTTCCTCGAACGGCTCCCTGTTCAGCCCTCCGTAGTCTAACACAGGGTCTCTGGCAAGCGACTGGGAGATTCACGCTGCCTTGCTTTCCTCACCTCCTTCGATCCTAAAAGGGACCGCTGCCTCTTCCGGCCGCCCCTGCCGTACCACTTACGTTGTCGCTGCCTAGTCTGCTGATTTCTGTGTCAGTCTTGCTTTCCCCAGGAGTGCGCAGCATGGTGGTTGAGGTCACAGATTTCCCAAGACCCAGACTACCTAGGTGTCCCTTCCTCTTCCGCCATCTCCAGCTGCCATTGCTCTTGCTTCAGCCTCCTCATTGAGTCCTCCCCCGGGGGCTGATAGGGAGGCTCGGGCGAGCTTCTGTGTGGAAGGCCTGTGGAGCACCGCCTCGCTGATTAAGTGCTGTAGAAGGCAGGACCCACATTTGGTGCATCTTTTTTTGGTTTTCTAGCTCCCAGTGAGGACTTTTTATTGGTTGAATGCAAGCATGGATTTCAATTAGACCCTATTTTATGATTCTTTTCCAATATCTGCCATTTGAGAGATTGAAACATTTCATTTATTCATAGGCTGCTCACCCCACACATATATACATTTTATTTTAAAACCCATATACATTTTTATATTTTTTTTCACATTTTTGAAAAATTGAAGTATGTGCATGAACTCCCCCTTCTTGGCGTGTGGTTCCGAGTTTTAACAAATGAGTACAGTTGCGTCACCACCATTCTTCCCTCCTCCCCCAGCCTCTGGTCAGCAACTGTTGACCATTTTTCTCTCCTTATAGTTTTGCTTGTTCCAGAGTGGAAACATATAGTATTGTGCATTCCATTTTTTAATCCATGCAGAATATTCCCCAAAGAAATTTCAGCTGCAGATAAAGTGTTGACCCAAAGGCCCACAGAAAGCAGTGGCTTGGCGAGCCCTGTTGAATTACCCAGCGGGTCGCGGGTCACACCGGTTCCCTCGACAGCTGCAGTAATAACGAGAGCTGGTGCGTCCCGGGCCCCACGGTGTGTGCGGCCCTGTGCGGACTGAGCTGATGTCCACAAACTCCGTCCTTACAGGTGTCTTCTACACACACGGGCCTGAGGACGAGAGAACGAGAGCTGTATGATGGGGTTGAACAGTGAGGATTGAGCTTTCTAGAGCAGAAGACCCCCGTTGAGCCGGGGGGGCGGGGAAGGGGGGGTCATTAGGGAGCTTCGTGTTGTTTGACGTCTCCCATCAGTGGCGGCGGTTTGGTGTTTGTCTTACTTGTTCGGTGCTGCTCTGAGCAGAAGCCTCTGGAGAGTCAGCTGCACGTCTCTTAGGCCCTGGACCCTTGGATGTGTCTCTTCACGCAGAAGCATAAGCATGGCGGGCAGTTAGGTGTCCTCCAGGTGTCTGCGTGGATGTCATGTGTCCCTTTTTCTTCCCTTCCTTGTAGGTGTTCGTCTTTGGCGCTGTCACGGAATGGCTGCATTTCTACAACAAGGGGCTGTACTGCTGTCTGTGGATCGGGAATGGGCTGCTGCAGTCCACCGGCTGGCCCTGCGTGGTCGCGGTTATGGGCAACTGGTTTGGCAAGGCAGGGTATGCCACTCCCTTCGCCTTGAGTGTCTCTTTCTAAGTAGCTTTAATATCAGACTGTTCAGATGTGTCATCCGTCAACTCCATCTTTTTGACTCCACCCATGCCTCCCCTTTATTTTCGGAAGAAGAGTTGGGGGTCTCACACTGAACCATGTTGGACGTGGTGTTGACATGGTGGGTGGCCTAGCCCAGTGAGGCACCTTCTTCTTTTTCTTTTTATAAATAATGTTTATTTGTTTATTTTTGAGATAGTGGGAGTGGGGAGATTCTTAAGCAGGCTCTATGCTCAGCGTGGAGCTCTACATGGGGCTTAATCCTATGACCCCAGGGTCATGACCTGAGCTGAAACTGAGAGCCACCCAGGCTCTCCCTGACCCTCCTCCCACCCAGGCACATTCCCCTGGCCACGGTCAGAGTATGGCTGAGGTGGTACATCTCAAAAAATTTTTTTCATTTAGATAAAAATTTTTAAAATATAATTTATTGTCAAGTTAGCTAGCATACAGTGTATACAGTGTGCTCTTGGTTTTGGGGGTAGATTCCCATGATTCATTGCTTACCTACAACACCCAGCGCTCATTCCGACAGGTGCCCTCCTCAATGCCCCTCACCCATTTTGCCCTCCCCCGCTGCCCCTCCATCAACCCTCAGTTCTCTGTATTTAAGAGTCTCTTTTGGGTTTGCCTCCCTCTCTGTTTGAAACTATTTTTTCCTCCTTCCCTTCCCCCATGGTCTTCTGTTAGGTTTCTCAAGTTCCACCTATGAGTGAAAAGATGTATATGTCTTTCTCTCTGACTGACTCATTTCACTCAATAGACTACCCTCCAGTTCCATCCACGTTGTTGCAAATGGCAGGATTTCATTCTTTCTCGTTGCCAAGTAGTATTCCATTGTGTATATAAACCACATCTTCTTTATCCATTCTTCAATTGATGGACATTTGGACTCTTCATGATTTGGCTATTGTTGGTACTGGGGTGCGTGTGCCACTCTGAATCAGCACTCCTGTATCGTTTGGACGTCTCAGTTTTTAATAAAGACCCCTTTACAGGTCATAAGTGAGGTAGCATGATAAAGTAAATCTCACATGCCATCCCATCATGTGGGTTTTGCCTTCCCTTCCCTTTTTTCAGGCTCAAAGGTCTAGTTTAACCTTTTTACATTAAAGATGAGGAAACTGAGGCCAAAAATTGTCTATGGGACTTGCCTAAGGTCACATGGCAAAAATTCTAATAAGACACAGATGAAGAATGCCAGCCTTCGGGGCTTAAAAGTCCAAATTGGACATTTTTCCCCTAAACTCTCACGTGGTTATCAGATTTATGAGTTTGTGTTGTGATGCAGGCTGTGACTGAGAGTGGGCACCTGCTGTGGTACCTTCCAGGCTGCCAGGAAGAAGAGCCATACTTTGTTTAGAGAATGGAAAGTACATTGAGATGCCCCAAGACCTGGCTTTGTTGTTTGGTGGCATTCTGAGTTCAGGAATGTTATTAATTTGGATTTCTTTCATTTTTCCCAGATAAATATTTACTTATTGTGAAATACACATTTTTTTTTCATCTATGTCTCCATTTTTTTGTTTGTTTCCTCTTTTCCCATGGACCGGTGTTTGTGCCAGACATTAGGCACCCACCACGTGATAAGTTCATGCCCTGCCTGGCTCCCCTCGGGGTTCGGGCCTTCTCAGTTTCGTGATGGGAGTCCTGCTGCCTGCTGGGTAGGGATCTGTAAAGTCCTGAAGGTTCACCCATGAACTGCCTTGTGGGTACAATAAGTGCCACTCAGAATATTCTGACTTCAGTGTGCTGCTGATTTCTATTTCGTTCTACCTCCAGCATTACTGATTTACCAGATTTAATTTTAGGAGGTACTTGTTTCCAGGGGTGCCTGGGTGGCTGTCCGTTAAGCATCCAACTCTTGATTTTGGCTCAGGGCATGATCTCACGGTTGTGGGATCAAGCCCTGAGATGGGCTCTGTGCTGATGGGTGGAGCCTGCTTGGGATTCTCTCTCTCTCTCTCTCTCTCTCTTTCTCTCTTTCTCTTCTTCTCTTTCTTGTTCTCTCTCTCTCTCTCTGACCCTCCCCTGCTTGTGCTCTCTCAAATAAATAAATACACATTAAAAAAAAAAGGGAGTTATTCCCATATGATACTTTAGTTTTCTTTTGGAGTAGGTGATACTATCTGCTCATGTACTGTTTATTTTTGTCAGGTTTTTAAGAAAATTTTTAAATTTTTTTTATTATTTATTTTTGAGAGACAGAGAGACAGAGCCTGGGTGGGAGGGGCAGAGAGAGAGGGAGACACAGAATCCAAAGCAGGCTCTAGGCTCTGAGCTGTCAGCCCAGAACCTGAAGTGGGGCTCAAACCCACGAACCATGAGATCATGACCTGAGCCAAAATCAAGAGTCTGAACAACTGATGGAGCCGCCCAGGCGCTCCTTACCTGGACTTTTATAAATCGGATGACACTCGGTGTTTGACAGCAGTGCTTGGACAGGCTGACCATTCCATTATTGCTATGGGTCAATCACAAAGAAAATAACTTGAGCCATTGTTATTTATTTTTGAACATAGACAATTAAAATTGTTTAATGTTTTTATTTATTATTGAGACAGAGAGAAGCAGAGCATGAGCAGGGGAGGGTCAGAGAGTAAAGGAAACACAGAATCCAAAACAGGCTCTAGGCTCTGAGCTGTTATCACAGAGCCCGATGTGGGGCTCAAACTCACGAACCATGAGCTCATGACCTGAGCTAAAGTCGGCCACTTAACCGATTGAGCCACCCAGGCACCTCGACAATTTTTTTTTTAAACAAGTAATACTGGTAAGTGAAATTGATGACGTGCTATTTAAGGCCCAGTGATGTTTCCTCTAAAACACAGCAGCAAACCACAAAGTACATTTAAAACCATGACAATTTAAAACACAGTTCTTTTTCAACTAGTTTCTTCTAAAATCATGTCTTTGGTTAGCCAACATTGTTCAGAAGCTGACCTCACTCTTTCTTCCAGGGCCCTCTTGCTAGATTTTGTATATGTTTTAAAATTATTTTTTATTTTTTAATTGTATTTTTATTTAAAAAATTTTTTTGACATTTATTTATTTTTGAGAAATGGAGAGACAGAGTGCAAGTAGAGGAGGGGCAGAGAGGGAGGGAGACACAGAATCTGAAGGAGGCTCCAGGCTCTGAGCTGTCAGCACAGGGCCCGACACGGGGCTCAAACTCACAAACCCCAAGATCTTGACCTGAGCCGAAGTCGGCTGCTCAACCAACTGAGCCACCCAGGTGTCCCTAAATTTATTTTTTAAATGTTTGTTTATTTTTGAGAGAGTGAGAGTGCATGTGCGTGCGTGCACACACACACACACACACACACACGCACGCACGCAGGAGCTGGGGGCAGAGAGGAGGAGGGGCAATGAGCGGAGTGGGGACAGACAGAGCATCTGAAGTGGGCTCTGTGCTAAAGCAGAGACTCACAAAGCCTGAGGACCTGAGCTGAAGTCAGCTGGTTGACCACCTGAGCCACCCCGGCGCCCCTTTCCTGGACTGTTGTAGTAGCTCGTTTCCCTTCCCCTAGATTCGTTGTTTACCCATGTGTATATGTATTTTTAATGGCTTTATTGAGGCATATAATAATCTGCACAGATTTAAGATGTACGATTTGGTGAGTTTGGGCACGCACACATCCTGAAAACCACCACCACCGCTAAGAAAATGGACATATCCATCACCCCCAAAAGTTTCCTCATGCCCTTTAGGAACCCCTCTCCTCTACCACTCCTGCTACCTTCCGCCTTCCCTCCCATCGCCGTCAGCATTGCCAGGCAACTGTTGATCTGCTTTCTGTCACTTTAGGTTACTTTGCATTTTCTAATATTTTATATAAATAGAATCATACGGTACATACTGTTCCTCATCTGCTTTCACTCAATATGATTATTCTGAGGTCCATTCATATCATGTGTATCGATAGTTCATTCCTTTTTATAGCTGAGTAGTAGTCTATTGTATTGTAATTTGTTTATCTTTTCAGCTGTTAATGAATGTTTGGGTTGTTTTCAGGTGTGGTTTTTTTTTTTTTTGGCTATTCCAAATAAACCTATGAACATTTGTGTATAAATCCTTATATGAACATATGCTTTCATTTTCCTTGGATAAATACCTCAAAGTAGAATATCTGGGTCGTGTGGTAGGTGTGTGTTTTTCTTTTTAAGAAACTGGCAGTCTCTTCCAAAGTGGTTTTACCATTTTACGTTCCCGCCAGTAGGTTCTGGTTGCTATGTGTTTTTGCCAGCACTTTGTCTTTTCTGTTTTTAGCTATTCTAGTAGGTATGCAGTGGTGCATCACTGTGGTTTTCATTTGCATTTCCCTAGTGTCTGATGATGTTAAGTATCTTTTTACATGCTTACTTGCATCATATTTTTGTATGCATGAAGACTTCTTTTTTAAAACTTTTTATTTGAGATGATTGTAGATTCATACTCATTAGTGTTTTATTAGATTTTTTTTCCTTAGGATTAAAAAAAATTTTTTTTAAGGGGCACCTGGGTGGCTCAGTTGGCTAAGCCTCCGACTTCGGCTCAGGTCATGATCTCACATTTGTGGGTTTGAGCCCCTCATGGGCTCTGTGCGGACAGCTAGCTTAGAGCCTGGAGCCTGCTTCCGATTCTGTGTCTCCCTCTCTCTCTGCCCCTCCCCCACTCATGCTCTGTGTCTCTCTGTCTCAAAAATAAATGAAACATTAAAAAAAAAAAAAAAAATTTTTAAAGTAATTTCTACACCCAAGTCGAACTTAACAATCTTGCGATCAAGGATTGTATGCTCCACTGATTGAGCCAGCCAGGTGCCCTGGATTGTTCTGTATTATTGAGTTTTGAGAGTTCTTTGTATTTCAAATGCAAGTCTTTTATTAGATCAATGATAGGCAAATTTCGTCCAATCTGTGGCTTACTTTCAAAATTTTTTTAACAGTATCTTGGGATGCACCCTGAATTGAGTTTTAGTTTAATAATATCCTTAAGTAACGTGATGCTTTGTCATTTGGTGGGTATACTTTAAAAACATCTTAAGGGGTGCCTGGGTGGCTCAGTCGGTTAGGCCTCCGGCTTCCGCTCAGGTCAGATCTCACATTCGTGGGTTCAAGCCCCGTGTCAGGCTCTGTGCTGACAGCTAGCTCAGAGCCTAGAGCCTGCTTCCAGTTCTGTGTCTCCTTCTCTCTCTGCCCCTCCCCCTCTCATACTCTGTCTCTCTCTGTATCAAAAATAAATAAAACATTAAAAAAAATTAAAAGAAAATAGAAACATCTTAAGATAGAATGTTGATTCTTTGTAATGTGAACTTCCCCTGTTTTGACCATTTTTGTGTGTGAACTGCATCAGAATTCCTTCTGATTGTATTGTCTTCTGTTTCCTACTGTTCTCTTAGACGAGGAGTTGTTTTTGGTCTCTGGAGTGCCTGTGCTTCTGTGGGCAATATTTTGGGAGCATGCCTAGCTTCTTCTGTTCTGCAATATGGTTATGAGGTAGGTGTTTTTTTTCTAGCTTTTTCTTGAGTGTATAAATATATTTTGTTTTTTTAGGAAATAGTACTGTGGCCATTTAAAACCATGTAGAGCTATGTTGGGTGGGATAAGGCTTGTATTAAAAGTGGACAAACTTTTGATAAATCCAAATATATAGATTATTCATGGGAAAAATGCCCAAGTCTAGCACCCTCCTACACTGTTGGTGGGAATGTAAACTGGTGCAGCCGCTCTGGAAAACAGTGTGGAAGTTCCTCAAAAAACTATCGATAGAACTCCCCTATGACCCAGCAATAGCACTGCTAGGGATTTACCCAAGGGATACAGAAGTGCTGATGCATAGGAGCACATGTACCCACTGTTCATAGCAGCAATGTCAACAATAGCCAAATCATGGAAAGAGCCTAAATGTCCATCACCTGATGAGTGGATCAAGAAGATGTGGCTTATATATACAATAGAGTCCTACATGGCAATGAGAAAGAATGAAATCTGGCCATTTGTAGCAAAGTGGATGGACCTCGAGGGTGTCACGCTAAGCAAAATAAGTCAGGTGGAGAAGGACAGATACCATATGTTTGCACTCATAGATCTAGCAGGAGAACAGGAGAAACCTAATGGAGGACCATGGGGAGAGAGAGGGACGCAAAACCTGAGAGACTGTTGAATACTGAAAACGAACCCAAGGTTGAAGGGGGAGGGGGAGGGGTAAAAGAGGTGGTGGTGATGGAGGAGGGCACATGTGGGGAAGAGCTGGGTGTTATATGGAAACCAATTTGACAATAACTGGGTGTTATATGGAAACCAATTTGACAATAAACTATTAAAAAAAAAAAAGAAAAATGCCCAAGTCTAAAGACAATATAATCAACCAGGAAAAAAGTACTTGCAACTCATGTTACAAATAAAGAACTAATCTCCCTCGTACGTAAGTAAAGAGTACCTACAAGTTGAGAAGAAAAAGACCAACAACAAACAGAAAGAAAGGGTAAAGAATCTGAATGTGTAGTTCAATGAAAAGAAATAGAAATGGTTTTGAAATATATGACAAGATATTCCAACTTAATCATTCACTAAATATGCATTACACTCCTCTAAGTGCTCCTAGGCAGTAGAAAGTAGAGCTCTGGCTAGAAAAGAGAAAAATCTCTGCCTTTATGGAGCTGAGGTGTTAGTTGGTAGAGAAATGCAAATTAAAACTACCCTAATAAAGAAAGAAACGGTGCTATTTACTTATCGGTAAGAATCGCTAAGTTTGGTGGCATTTTGTGTTTATGAGAATGTAAAGAAACAAGCGTTGACCCCTCTTGGAGTCATCGCGAGACTCTCAAAATTCCAGCCGCTCTAACCTAGCTGTTCCACCTCCAGGAAGTAATCGAACCCGTGAATATACTTCCACACGTGCGAAGTGATTTTCTCTATGATTATTTCAGCATTGTTTGTAGTAGCAAAAATTGATACCAACTGTGAACCAGTAGGGAAATAAACTGTGACATCCTCTTCAACAAGGCTGAAGGCCACAAAGTGGAATTTGGAAGCTCTCTCCATCCTGAGAGGGAAAGTTCTTGATGGTGAGGAAAGTGAGGGTGCAGAACAGTGTGTATTGAATGAAGCCATTTTTGTAGAACGGAGGAAAAGTTAGAGTATATATTCGTCTTGGCTTGTATGGTTCTGAAACAGTCTCTGGGAAGTAGAAATCAAATAGCAACCATGGTCATATGTTGGGAAAATGAGGATTAAGTGGAGGGGAGAAGTGGCGGGTGGGAGAGTTTTTACTATACATTTACTTTTTGTGGCTTGGATCATGTGACACTGTATTTAAAAATCTAAAAAATTGGAAGTAACTAAGTTGGTCTTTTAAAAAGTAGATAAATCTTTAATTTTTAAAAAAAGGTTTGTTGATTTTTGAGAGAGAGTGTGAGTGGGGGAGGGCCAGAGAGAAGGGGAGACACAGAATCCGAAGCGGGCTCCAGGCTCTGAGCTGTCAGCACAGAGCCTGATGTGGGGCTTGAACCCACGGACCACGAGATCATGACCTGAGCTGAAGTTGGACACTCAACCGACTGAGCCACCCAGGTGCCCCTAAAAAAATAGATAAATCTTTAAATAGTTCACCAAGTGTTTGGTCTTGGAAGAATTTTGGTCTAGTCAGGGTCAGTGGGACGTCCTTCCTCACTCCCGGTCACCTTACTCTAGGCTCCTTGCATCTGGATTATACTGATTGGTTCAGATGAGAATTTTGGTTCACCCCATGTGCTGCTCCCAGATCTGACTTCGGAAATGCTAATGTGTCACCGTCTTTTCCAGAAATGTAGACCATCTAACCACATCAGCTTCTATTCTCCATTAACTAAAATCCAGCTCTGCAGCCTGGCTTTTGAGGTTCTTTCATCTTGATCCCACCTTTCCCTGTCAGTTTTACAGGCCGTCTGCTGTGACCATGCAGGAGGCTTTCTGGCTCATTCCCAGCCCTTTTTGCCTCAGTCATGCTGGGAAAGATGGTCAGGTGCCTTTTTTAGCTCTTCCTTAAGACATTGTCTTGCAATGTCAGCATCGTTAGCTGTTTCCTTCTCTATATGTTTCTTATTAGGGCTGGCCCTTCTCATTTATTCGGCTGCTTGATGCCTTGTATTATTGCTCGGTGTATTGTTTAATCCCCTCGACTGGACAGAATGTTTTCGGGGGCAGATACTGTGTCTTGTGGGAGGCTGTGTGGGGCAAAGAGTGAGGATTCGGGAGCCAGTGCTCATTTCACAATCGTAGTACCACTCAGTGGCCCCGGGACTTTAATTGTGCTCCCTGAGCCTCATGGGGAAGATGCGTGGGAAAACACCCCCGAAACCACTCTGGCCCCTGCCAGGCCCTCGGTGCCCATTTCCTTCCCCGTCTCGCCGTCCTTCCCGCCCGATCCCCCGCCTGCCCCACGGGTGCTTCTAATGAACGTGCTTGAACGACTCCCCCAGATGGGTAAGGAAGCCCCTCTCTCCTCTCTTCTCCAGTATGCCTTTCTGGTGACAGCGGCGGTGCAGTTTGCTGGTGGGATCATCATCTTCTTTGGACTCCTGGTGTCACCAGAAGAAATTGGTGAGGAGAAGCCGTCCTTTCTGATCGGAACATCTTCCTGTTCTGGGCGGAGAGAAGCCCGAGGCCCGCACAGCCGGGCTCCTGTCCCCTAGGAGGGTGAGCCCCTCAGTGAGTGAGAGGAGTGCTGCTGCTCTGTGTCCTGGAGCCGCTGTGCGCTGGAGCCGGTCCTGGATTCAGCGAAGACTCTTCATTTGCAAATGAGCTTTGTAGTCTGGAGTCCTGACTGGAGAGGAGCATGGAATATTTCTCACTTCTCGCCTCATGCATTTCTTCTCCTTCCTAAAAGGAATTTAGTGCAGTACTCATCTGTGGTTTCCTACAGAATCTGTACCAGTAGAACCACAAAAGCAGATGCAGGTGCAAGTCCGTCTTTTGAGTGTTACTGAAGAGACATATCAGGTTTAATAGTGTGTAATTAACCTTTTATTTTATGTTATATTTAATGTAAGATGGTATGAAGTAGTTGAAAAAGCATTGTCCTGAAGCCAGGTAAAGTAGCATCAGAGTCCTGGCTTTGTGGCTTATTAGCTGTGTGACCTTAACCGACCTCAGGTGACCTTGGCCTCTGAACCTTTACTTCTGTAAAATGGAAATAAAAATAACGTCAACCCCGTGAGTAATGACACATGCAAATCCGTCTGCCCAGAGCCAGGCATCGAGGCGGCGTTCTGTAACCGGCAGCTCTTGCTCTTGGTGTAGGTCTCCCAGGTGTTGAGGCAGAAGAAAATTTTGACGAAGACGCGCACAGGCCATTAATTAATGGTGCCGAGAACGAAGATGAATACGACCCTAATTATTCCATTCAAGAAGGCAGTGCTGTTGCCCACGTCAAGGCGATCAGCTTTTATCAGGCCTGCTGTCTTCCTGGAGTTATACCGGTAAGGGTCGCTCAGACCTCCTCCCCTCTAGTGAGATGTTATTACCTGAATACGAACTCTACCTAGGATAAAGCATCTTGAAGTATTTAGCTCCTCTTTGATACTTTATTTTAGGAATACACGTTCAGAGGCATCTCGTGCCCCTCAGCTCGTTTCTAGACTGGAAATTTTATCTGCAGTCTAATGCAGGGGTTGGTGTACCTTTTCTGTGCAAAGCCAGACAGTACGTGTCTTTAGCTTTGGAGCTGGGATTGTACAACCTCTCACGTCCAGAGAACCAGAAACGCTGGATGGTACGGAACAAAAACGTGTGGACAGGTTTGGCCCCTGAGTCCTAGTTTGTGGACTGTGAGCTGGTGTTCAAGTAAGAAGGCAGAATTGATGTGGGTTTTTTTTTTTCCTATTTTTTAATGTTTGTTTATTTTAAATCAGAGCGGGAGAGAGAGAGGGAGCAAGAGAGCACAAGAAACGCAAGCACTGTCAGCTCACAGCCTGACACGGGGCTCAGTCTCACAGACTCTGAGATCATGACTTGAGCCGAAATCAGGAGTCAGAAGCTTAACTGACTGAGCCACCCAGTCGCCCGAAATTGGTGTTTTAAAATACATTCTTTTTGATCTGTCGCAGTATAACAGGATTCTATGTAGATCAAGAGGGGGTTTTGAACGGTCCACTTAAGTCTGCCTTATTTGCCAATATTCTTATCATTCCAGGGGAAAAAATTGTTTGCCCTTTTATTGTAAGGTCCAGGGCGCAGAACTCCCCAGTATTTCTCGGTAATGCATTCCAGTGTTTCCAAAACCTTTACAGCCGGGAGAACTTCCTAACGTCTAAACTAAACCCCTCCTGCTGCAGTTTTTCTGTCTTGATGTTCCGGGCGCCCTAGCACGGGAGTGGGAGTTCAGAGGCCTCGGGTATGTCTCCAGTTTACCCGCTGACTCTGTGTGAGGCGGGGGGTAAGTCGCTCAGCCCGTCCTGTGTCTCCGTCCCCCTTCCCTGTGGAGCAGAAAGTGAAGCAGCCTCCCCGGGGCCTATACCTTTGGGTTATTGTGTTGTGACTAAGCACCCGGTTTGGTTTACTTTCCTGTCTAATGGTGCTTTACTGATGGGACCCCTCAGCTCGATGCAGAGCCTGCGGGTTGTCCTCTGCACGCTGGCTTGTTCCCTCCGACCTCTGCCTCCGAGCTGAGGGGAGCGACCTTTGCAAATACATAGTGAACTAGGAGTTAAAAGAGAAGTGTAAGTTTCCACAGTCCTGTCACCCAGAGATGATAGATTATACGAGAGACACGCAAGTTCCGTCAGGCCTGTTCTCATGCGAGTGATTAGTAATTTTTAACGAGTTCTTAAAATACTCTGCTGGTAATAGTTTAATTTCTGGGCCAGGACTTAAAAATCTGTTGTCGTAAGTGTTTTTTCCATTCCTTTGTATTTCACAAGCGATTGTTCCCCGGCACAGGCAGGGATGCAGAGGAAATCTAGTTAACTTAATTCCTTTGTCTCTGCAGCAGGCTGTCTGGACAGAACGCCCTCCTGATTGGGATTTAGCTCTCTAGGGGGCGGCTGCTGGCCTGCCAGGGAAGCTGTTTAAAACGAGTGATACCTAGGGGATAGCTGGCAGCTCCAGGGAGAAGAATATACTAGCCAGACACCCTTTGAAGTCCAGTCTCACTGTTCCTCCCCCTTTTCCTTTGATGCTAATGTCAGGATTTCCTGGTAATAATGTGTTGAACATAGGAGTCTTAGCCACGCTGCCATCTTAAGGCAGCTGCAACTTTTATTCCTCCAAGTAGAGCCGCGAGGCCCATGGCCATCATGTGCTTTCACTGCTGACTCACCCAAGACACTTTGTCTTTTCTGCTGAAATATAAAGCCTTTGGAAACCGTAATATGAAGTCGTTTTAATGTTGATGCTTAGAGTTTAGTCCTATTGCCCTCCACTGTTGCTAACGTTAACTTTACAGGAAGTAGAAGAACCAAAAAGTGTTGGCTTCTTGGAATGAAAGTCACGATGTTTACTGAATTTCTTTGCTTCTGGCTAATGACAGTGGGCTGGACACCATTTATCTTTGTCTAAATAAGGAGACACAAGTATATGCCCTGCCTTTTAGGTTCAAAACACTGGTTTGCTTCTACCAGAGAACTGGAAGGAGAAGAAATTGGGGACAGTGAAGAAATAGTCCTGTGTGTTCTTATTCTAAAGGCCTGCTGTACGTGCTTTTCTGGAAGCTAACAGGGATAAAGAGAAGAGGGAGACTCGGCAAAGTCAGGGAATTTATGGAAATGTTTCATTCTAAAGTCAGGTGCTGTTCATCCCAAACTCCTGTGTCTGGGTTTTTTTTTTTTTTGCTTTTTTTAATTATGTGAACAGCTGTGGTCCTGCTGTGCTGTTTGTTCTCACTGATAGCCGAATGTTTTTCCTGCAGTATTCACTGGCCTATGCCTGCTTGAAGCTAGTCAACTACTCCTTCTTCTTCTGGTTGCCCTTTTATCTGAGTAACAACTTTGGATGGAAGGAGGCCGAAGCTGACAAGCTGTCCATCTGGTACGACGTGGGAGGGATTATAGGTAATGCCAGACGCCTCTTTCTCTATAAGGGAGTTAGTCACTAGTAATACTTTACTGAGTTATGAAATCTGACATCATTTAAAATTTTATTACTTACTCCACAGCCATTTTTCCTAAACTGCCCTATCAGTAAATAGCCAAACTCTTAAAAAAAAAAAAAAAGAGAGAGAATCCATAGGAAAGAAGAGCCAGGCCACGGCAGCCCTGTAGTTTACAGGGCTCTTGTTTCCCGGCTCTTTGTTTATGGATCAGTTCTTTTGTGTTGGGAAGCACAGGGATGTTTCCCCCGCGATCTCTTTAAATGTAACCCTTTTGCACGCTTGTAAGTGATATCTTAGCTCTGAAGCTAACCGTATGCCGGAGATCCGAGTTAGAATGCGAGCGTGTTCATCTGATCTCTTTCCCACCACCTTTCCCACCACCCGCACCAAAGAAGGGGAGATACTAGCTTAGCGTGTAGATTTTGGCAGATCACGGAGGGAGGAATAGCGGGATTAATTCCCGTGCGCATTTTGCGGCTGCCTCATTGTACGCAGCAGATTTTAATAGTAACTTTTCGCTATGGCTGGAAGTGTAAACAAGTACCGGAGAAACATGAAAACAAGACGGTGGTACAGAAGGTGCCGTAGTGGCGTTACAGCTGTCGCGTGGCAGAACCCTACATCCTTCCTACACGGTTTGGATTTAGACTTGTGGTCAGGCTCAACTGTCCTGGGCACGCGAAAGCAGTGCATCCTTGGGTGATGCCCTGTGATTGTACTTGAACTTGTCTGCCCTTAGCCTTTGATACAGAGGCAAAGGTGAGGCTGCC
The DNA here is from genome assembly GCA_004023845.1 of Helogale parvula. Lineage (NCBI taxonomy): Eukaryota > Metazoa > Chordata > Mammalia > Carnivora > Herpestidae > Helogale > Helogale parvula. Next base: position 17,286 of record PJEM01014857.1, on the reverse strand, counting down.
ACCTTTAGACCTGATCGTACTTCTGGGTCCTGCTGTCTGATGAGGATGTACCGGATGTCCCAGAGTCCCTCAAGCTTGAAATGGGTCTGCATCTAGAAATTTTTTTTTTTAACATTTATTTATTTTTGAGACACAGAATCTGAAGCAGGCTCCAGGCTCTGAGCAAACATTCAGCACAGAGCCCGATGGGGAGCTTGAACCCACGAACTGTGAGATCATGACCTGAGCTGAAGTTGGATGCTTAACCGACTGATCCACCCGGGCACCCCAAAATTTTAATGTTTTTTTACTTATTTTTGAGAGACAGAGACAGTGTAAGGAGCAGAGGGTCAGAGAGAGAGACACACACAGAATCTGAAGCAGGCTCCAAGCTCTCAGCACAGAGCCTGACATGGGGCCCGAACCCAGAACCATGAGAACATGACCTGAGCTGAAGCCAGACACTTAACTAAGATTGAGCCACAGGTGCTCCCAAATGGGGCTGCATCTAAACGTGACCTTGTTGCTTGAAGATTCACATCATCTCTTTTTAAAGCTCCTGGCCTGTTCATTATCACCAGACCACAATTGCTGCTTTTTGTTTTAGTGAACACTTCTTGGCTTCTACTAACAGCCTATGAGGCATGGTCTTAAATGAATCACCTTTGTTTTTTTTAATGCTTATTTATTTTGAGAGAGAGAGAGAGTGTGCACACACCTGTGAGTCAGGGGGACCGGCAGAGGGCAGGCCTTTGCGCGTGAGAAAGAGAGAGAGAGGGGGAGGGAGGGAAACAAAGGGGGAGAGAGAGTGCGAGAGAGAATCCCAAGCAGATTCTGTGCTGTCAGCACAGAGCCTGATGCAGGGCTTGATCTTCCAAACTGTGAGATCATGATCTGAGCCGAAATTAGGAGTCGGACACTTAACCAACTGAGCCACCCAGGAGCCGCTAATGAATCATCTTAAAACATTTTTTAAAATATTTATTCGTGAGAGAAAGAGACAGAATGCAACTGGGCAAAGAGAGGGGGAAGCACAGTGTCCGAGGCAGGCTCCAGGCTCTGAAGTGGCAGCACAGAGCTCGATGCAGGACTCAAAGTCACTAACCGAGAGACCATGACCCCAGCCGAAGTCGGATGTTTAACCGTCTGAGCCACACAGGCGCCCCCGCATCTTTTAAAATAGAAAGAAGAAAAATTGGGAAAAGCCTTCACATCTGGTTTGAAAAGGAGAAAAGCAAGGGACAGTGGGTGGGTTTTTTTTTTTAATAAAAAAAAACTTTTTTAATGTTTTTTATTTATTTTTGAGAGACAGAGAGAGACAGTGCGATCGGGGGAGGGTCAGAGAGAGAGGGAGATACAGAATCCGCAGCAGGTTCCAGGCTCTGAGCTGTCAGCACAGAGCCCGATGCAGGCTTGAACCCACGAACCGTGAGATTATGACCTGAGCCGAAGCCGGACGCTCAACCGACTGAGCCACCCAGGAGCGCCTGTGGGTGGTTTTGATGATTTTTCCTTTTTCCTTATTTTGCTGTCTGATTCATGGTGTCCTGTCCCTATCATCCATCATGGCAATTATCAGGTATTCTTCCTAAAAGGAAGCTCTGGAGGAAGCTGGTTAGGAGAGTCAGCCGTCTTTTGGGGGATGGACCAGCGTCAGGATCCTGTAGCAGCTAAAGGGTACATGGTGAATGCGCTTCAGGTAACTGAGCGAAATGGTACACGGTTTTGGTTGTGACGGGCTCTTTGTGCTTACAGGTGGAACTTTGCAAGGTTTCATCTCTGACATGTTACAGAAGAGAGCGCCGGTTTTAGCTCTGAGTCTGCTTCTGGCAGTTGGGTCCCTCGTTGGATATAGCCGTGAGTACTCCCTTGCAATTCAATGATTTTTCTGATCTCTTAGGACTAAGGCCTTTGCCAGGAGCCAGCGATCAACCCCAGGGAGATCCTGGAGACCGGCTACAAAGGCTGGTCTGAGACCTTTGTACGGTCCTGTAAATGCCTGGTAAAAGTATCATCACGCGGTTTTATGTGTGTTGGGGAGGAAACTGGCATCTCTTCTGCTTTGTTGGTTTGTTTAACAGCTTGCCTGGGAGTGTATATGCTTTGTTTGAGGGTAGGCTCCAGAGGGCCGGCATTAGAGGCAATAAAACAATAAAAGCGAAAGAGTTTCACAAGAGGAAAGATGATAATTAGTAGGTTTGGTGTATGTCCCTTAAGATGCTGCGGAGAAGGGAGTAGAGTTTTTCCTTAGGTTTTAGAAGTCTCATTAGCTCGAGCAGCAGCCAGCAGCAGACATTACAAATAAAAATTGGGGCGGGCGGTGAAAGACCTGGAGGCCTTTGTTGCCTCTGGGAGTGATCTGTGAGGTCTCCGACATCCAGAGTTTTGCGCGCTCTTCGGTGGGGCCCGTGTAATCAGCTTCCAAAGTCAGCACGCTCTTTCTGTGTCTTTCCTCGTAGGTTCTCCAAACGATAAGTCCATTAACGCACTTCTGATGGCCGTGACAGGTATGTCGTGCGGCTCCATTTCATTATACTATTTACTACTCCTCTGTAAATAAAAAGGAAGAAAGCAACCATGTGCCCCCTCGGCGTGAGTAATGCTGAACCTTCGTTATGGAGAACTCAGGTGGGGAGAGGAGAGCTGCCCACTTCCGATTCTGGTCCTCTGCTCTGACGCGACCTGCGCCGTCCTGTTGTTAGAGGAGCAGTCCTTCCTGACAGAGGTTCCCTAGTATTTTTGATTGTCCCCAGCTTCCCCTGTTACTTCTGGAAGCGACCTAGGAAGATGCCACGCTGGAAACCAGTTCACCAGCTTTCAGTGTTGGGATTGACCAGTAGTCCTCCACCTGAGCAGCACATGAAGCTGCTGCGTGTCATCAGGACCGTGGCACAGAAAAATTATTTTTAAACTTTATTTATTTTTTAAAGAAATTTATTTTTTAATGTTTTTTATTTATTTTTGAGAGACAGAGACAGCATGAGCAGGGGAGGGTCAGAGAGAGAGGGAGATACAGAATCTGAAGCAGGCTCCAGGCTCTGAGCTAGCTGTCAGCACAGAGCCCGACACGGGGCTCGAACCCACAAACCGTGAGATCATGACCTGAGCCGAAGCTGGACGCTTAACCGACTGAGCCACCCAGGTGCCCCAGTTTATTTATTTATTCAATTTTTTAACGTTTATTTATTTTTGATATAGAGAGACACAGAGTGTGAGGGGGGAAGAGTCAGGGAGAGAGAGGGAGACACAGAATCCGAAGCAGGCTCCAGGCTCTGAACTGTCAGCACAGAGCCTGACGCGGGACTCGGACCCATGAACTATGAGACCATGACCTGAGCTGAAGTCAGCCGCTTAACTGACTGAGCCACCTAGCTGCCCCAAATTATTTTTGAACTTTAGATCATAGGAGAGAGAGCTAGCTGCTCAGGTACGTGAGGCCCATGGAACTCATTCACGGGCCGGCCCCTGCTCGGCCCTGGGACAGCGTCACGGGGCACGGTGGCCGAGAACAGTCATCTGCGGAACCTCTTCTCTTCACAAGCCTATTTGTCAGTATGTGTCGTTGAATTTGGATAGTCAGATGACCAGGTGATACAACTCTACCATAGTGGAAGTTGACAAGTGAGTATAATCAGTTGTTAATGAACACAGCCTTGCAGCATTAGAAAGGCTGTGTGTTCACTGTATTTTCTGTATCTTTGGTTTTTATAAAAATATACTAGAATATCACGTAATTCAAGTAAGACTTTCAGAAAAGTGGATGTCAACTAGTTTGAAGATGTCACTATCTGGGAGAGTGTTCATTTTTACTGGTTTCTTCTCCCCACTCCCTTCACTGTTTCCCTCCAATATATTGGTTAAAATGTTGAGAGGCGCCTGGGTTGGCTCAGTTGGTTAAGCGTCCAAGTTCGGCTCAGGTCATGATCTCGTGGCTTGTGAGTCCGAGCCGCACATTGGGCTCTGTGCTGACAGCTAGCTCAGAGCCTGGAGCCTGCTTCAGATTCTGGGTCTCCCTCTCTCTCAGCCCCTCCCCTGCTCGCACTATCTTCCTCCCTCTTTCAAAAATAAGTAAACATTAAAAAAAATATCGGGATAAGAACTTGTCTTGTCCAGTAGATTTCTAGTGGTGTTGAGTCGTGTTTTAATGAGAACCTGTTTTGTTTACAACTTCAGGATTTTTTATCGGCGGACCTTCTAATATGATAAGCTCTGCTATTTCTGCGGACCTGGGTCGCCAAGAGCTGATCCAAGGGAGCAGTGAGGCTTTGGCGACCGTCACAGGAATTGTTGACGGAACCGGAAGCATTGGAGCAGCAGTAGGCCAGGTGAGAGAACAGGAGAGGGGGTGAAACTGAGTGGTGAGTAGTCTCTGAGTGGCGGGGGAATTTACGCCTGCCCCCCCGGGCCACAGTAGGTGGCCCTCTCGTGCTCTCCAGGACACTTGCCCACAAGTATTGGGTTGCTCATCTCTGAGGTCAGCTCCTGTGACCTAATATGGAAGGTCTTTCTACATTTTCTAGTTTCTTCTTCCCACTTTAATATCCAGATTCTTCCTGTCTGGAAATAAGCTGATACTTCATAAAACAGCCTGTCAGTCCCAGTTTGCGACTCCCTTCTTCCCAGCCTGAACTTGGCAGTCCGAGGGGCCGGGAGACACATGCTTCTCGTTACCCTCCCACCTATCCCCTCTCTCCTACCAGACGCACACGTTCTTCACGTGGATCCCCACGGACTCTGGCAGCGGCTCTGAGTCATTTTCTGTTTCCAGTGGCTGCGTCTCATAGGGCGGTTCACTAAAGTCTTGGGTCAGAATCATCTAGGTTATTTATTAAAGTACAGAATGCTAAGCTTATTACAGGCTTGCTGATTTAGAACATAGAGATGTGCATTTTAGAAAGCCTTCCTGGGGCGCCTGGGTGGCTCAGTAGGTTAAGCCTCCAACTTCGGCTCAGGTCAGATCTCACGTTTGTGGGTTCGAGCCCCTCGTCGAGCTCTGTGCTGACAGCTAGCGCAGAGCCTGGAGCCTGCTTCCAGTTCTGTGTCTCCTTCTCTCTCTTCCCCTCCCCCTCTCATGCTCTGTCTCTCTCTGTATCAAAAATAAATAAAACATTAAAAAAAATTTAAAAAAAAAGAAAGCCTTCCTTCCTGGTGATTCAGATGCACTCTAAACTTGAGATCAGCTAGGCTAAGATCGGCCTACCGTAGGTAGTCAGAACTACTCAGATTGATCCTGTTTTGCTTAAATTCACCCTTCTTTGGGGCAGTTGTGAGCCATGCCTCTCTTAGGTTATACCTTTCCAGGTCATTTTAAGTGCTGATCTTGCAAAATTAAGGATAAGGGAATCATCTGCATAGATAAAATAGTTGTAACTTTGCAAGTGAATGAGATGTTTAATGGGGAAGGAAAATATAGGCAAAATCTCAGGGGATGCCCAGTGGTCAAAGAAAGAGGAAGTCAGCATTGTGACAGCTAGGAAAGGGGAGGAGTCAGTAAGATCATAGGTATAGAGAGGCCAGAGAAGGAGAATGGAAGAGAAAACGCTCTTAGTTTTGACATGTAGGTCATTATCAAACTTGGATATTGCTGGTTTGCTTGCTCAGTGGGGCCAGGTCACCGATGCCTGATCGCTGGTAGTTAACGAGGGAACAAGTGTTGAGGAGGATAAGCTGCCTTAACGCTTGTCACCACCCAGCCGTGTGTCGTATATTCATTTGTGAATGTGCGACTCCCCACTGTCACGAGGGCAGCATTTTGTCTCGTGTTCTGCCGCAGCCCCAGCACGTGGAACGGTGCCTGGCACGCAGCAGGCCTTCTGACGTCTGTTGAGTTGCTGTAGGGTGTATCATTGACACGATTGATATGTTCCTTAGCACGTGTGATGATGGGGCCGAAGAGGGAAAAAATCGAGCAGAAGTAGGAGAAATTTGCTTACTTGATTGTGCTCTGGAATAGAAACCAAAAAATGCTATTGGCTGCCAGTTCAGAGTCTTCGAGTTCGTGGAAGGGGTCTGGGGTGGTTGTATTGGGCGTCCTTTTCTGACATTACGGTATTTTAGGTTCTCGTTTCCTGTGATGTTTTCTGCATTAATCAAGTGGGCAAGTTATAATTAGCATTTCAAGGAGTTTATTTTCAAGTAGAATGCCTCGCCTGCCAGCATTGGGGTCCCTTACTCTGTACGTGGTCAGCGTCGGGCTCACTTTGGTGGTCAGGGAAGTGGGATCAGGAGTAAATCACTGTTGGCGTAATTCACTCCTCTTCCTGTTGATTTTTGAGTAATTTCCCATTGCTGGGGCATGAGATCCCCAACTCCATGACTTAATATCAGGAACTTGATGAGCCTTGTCCCTGCTCTCCAGCCTACCCTGAACAGCTTTGTTTCCCCCACCTTTCCTTGACTTCATAAAAAAAAAAATGTGGTCTCTCAGAGTTTGTCTCGGGGCATCACGTTTCCTGGATTTTCTGTCTGTGCCCGACTCTGCACTCCTTGCAAACAGGAACTGTTTCCTTCCTCCAGTGCTCAGTGTGTTTATGACACACAGTAGGGGTCAGTGAGATTAAATCGTGGTATCTACAAGAAAAATGAGTGCAAATGTCCACTTAAACACTTGGACACATATGTTCATAGTTGGATTATTCATAACAGCTGAAAAGTAGAAAAAACCCAAAGTCCATCGACTGAAGAATGGATGAACAAAACGCGGTGTATTCATTATGATGGAGGAGTCGTTTTATGAGGTACTTGATAGAGGATAGCTGTCACATGGATGCTCCTTAAAAATGTCATGGTGAGTGAAAGAAGCTGCTCACAACAGACCGCATGTTGTACATGGTTTCGTTCATGAGAGAGATCTCAAACAGGCAAGTCTGTAGGGAAAGAGAGTAGTGGCTTCCTGGGGGCAGGTGGGCCTGAGGAGTGACTGCCGATCGGTACGAGGTCTCTTGTGGGTGTGTGTGATAGAAATGGCTTCAAATTAGATTATGGGAATAGTTGTACAGAGAAGGAGAATGGAAGAGAAGACTCTCTTAGTTTTGACACTCAAACCAAAACTGTTGAGCTGTATGGGTGAACTTTATGTAAATTATATGTCAATAAAACGTTTAAAAGAAAGATAAGGTAGCACCACTTTGAGGTCTTTAGTGGGTGACCGAGCTCTCTTTTTTTTGCATTTCATAATGTAACCTAGGGCAAATAATTCACTTGTTTTGCTTTTTAATGTTTATTTATTTTCAAGAGTGAGAGAGAGAGAGAGACGCACACACACACAGGGTGTGAGTCGGGGAGGGGAAGGGAGAGAGGAGTCACAGAATCTGAAGCAGGCTCCAGGCTCCCAGCTGTCAGCACAGAGCCTGATGCAGGGCTCAGACTCACGGGCAGTGAGATCATGACCTGAGCCAAAGTCGGATGCTTAACTGACTGAGCCACCCAGGTGCCCCTCACTTGTTTTGCTTTTAAATTTGTTATACTTATAAATCTCACTGGTAGTGTGTGATGGAAGAACTTGGGTATAACTCACATCTTTGGTCAGTTGATTTTTGACAAGGGTGCCAGGACCATTCAATGGGAAAAGAATGATTTCCTCACCAGATGGTGCTGGGAAAACTGGATATTCACACACGCAGAAGGATGACATTGGACCCTTGCCTTATAGCACAGACAGAAAATTCATACAAAATGGATCAAATACTTAACTTGAAGAGCTAAAACCATAAAAACTCTTAGAAGAGGGGTGCCTGGGTGGCTCAGTCGGTTGAGCGTCCGACTCTTGATTTCAGCTCAGGTTATGATCTCATGGTTCGTGAAGTTCTGCGCTGACAGCACGGGGGCTGTTTGGTGTTCTCTCTCTCCCTCTCTCTGCTCCTCGCTTGGTCACGTGTGCATGTACACAAGCTCTCTTCCAAAATAAACATTAAGTAAAAAAACTCTTAAGAAGAAATCACAGGAACAAATCTTTATGACAGATATGTACAAATGGCCAATAAACACATGGAAAGATTCTCAACATCCTTTGCTATTAGGGGAACTGCGAATGAAAAACGCAGTGAGCTATCACTTCACACGTTTGAGGACGGCTGTAATTGAAAACAGGGACGACAGAAAATAACAAGTACTTGCGAGGACGTAGAGAAGCTGGCGGGAATGTGGAGCGGCGCAGCTGCTGTGGAAAATGCTCCGGCGGCTCCTCAGACAGTGAAACCTGGGATTATCAGGGGACCCAGCGGTTCTGCTCCTGGGAGTCTCCCTTAAAGAACTGAAATGGGATCCCATATTTGTATACCAGGGTTCACTGCAGCATCATTCCTAGGAGCCAAAAGGTGGAAACAATGCCAGTGTTCATCCGCTGGTGACTGGCTAAACAAAATGTGGTACGTCCACACCAGGGACTGTCACTCAGCCTTCCAGCCTTCCAAAGGGATGACGTTCTGGCACATGCTGCCACCTGGAAGACGGTATGCTCAGTGGATAAGCCAGACACAAAAGGACCAGTATTGTGGGATTCCGCTTAACATGGAATACCTAGAACAGGCAAATTCTTAGAGACAGAAAGTAGATCAGCGGTTACCAGGGATTGGGGAGAGGGCATGGGAGGGAGTTATTGCTTAATGGGTGCAGACTTTCTGTTTTGGGTGATGAAAAATCTTGGGAATGGATAGTGGTGATGGCTGTCGAACATTGTGAATGTCCTCAGTGCCTCTGAACTCTACACTTAACGATGGTTAAAATGGCCAGTTTTACGTTGTGTGTATTTTATGAGCATAGAAAAAGAAAGTGGGTTAAACGCTACTGGATCCTTTTCAGCAATTGAAACAAAGTCAAAGAAGATGCTGCAGAATGGTAAAGCCGTACAGAAATCCTCTGTAATTGACAATGAACAGTACCCTGAGAAGACAGACTGGGTTTGAAAGCTTCAGTTATAGTACCTTTCGTTGGAAGAATGATTAAATGGACGTGGCTTGAGGATGTTAATTTCCCTCTCTTAACGGCAAAGGGAATAAAAAGAAACCCCCGGACGTCATGCCGTCTGTTCCGCAGTTTTTGTGCTTGGACGCTGCCCGCTTACGAGATGAAGGCAGGTAGCGTTAAGTAGGAACACGCGCGTGGAAGCTTTGTAACCCGAAAACCGTTCTCCAAATCCTGCCTCATTTTCGGGAAGAGCTGTGTTTAATCCACCTTTCAGCTACTTCGTGTGATTAATTTATGAAGGATTATGTCGTAATTTCTCTTCCTCCCTTGCAGTACTTAGTGTCTTTGATCCAGGACAACCTGGGATGGATGTGGGTGTTCTACTTTTTCATTCTCATGGTAAGTGAGCGTGTGCCCTTTTTTTTTTTAACTTGTTGTTTTTCTTAGTAATTTAGTTCAAAGCTTTGACATAAATCTCTTCTTAAACCAGCAAAATTGCTGATTGGTTTTAATGACCCTTTGGTGAAAAGTAACATTTTATGAGTCTGTAGGATACATTCTTCTTTCCAGGTGGGAATGGGTCTTTAGTTTGTCCTTGATCTAAGTCTAATGAGTATTGTCATGTTTAATTCCAGAAAAAAATGGTGAGAAGCTTATTGAAAGTATCTCCGACTGTTGATCGGGGTGCTCTTCTGGGCTACTCTCTATCTGCTAGATAGAATTTGGAATTCTGGAGGAAATGATAGGGTGCACCCAGCAACATCAGGCTCAGAAAGAAGCGCTGTGGTGTGTCAGTTCTAAAACGACGAGAATCTCTTGAGAAAATATTTGTCGTGCCTTAAACACTCTTGGCTGGAATTGTGCACTTTCTGGAAAATAGCCAATCCAGAATGAGGCCTTATATACTTCTAAAATGTTGCTCTCTCTTGAATAAGCATGTGACCTACCCTCTTACATCATTGGTGAGATGGTGCTCAAGACAGGTCTGCCCGAGAGAGGCTGGTGACAGCTTCGTCCGCGAGGGGATGCGTTTAGTACCCCACTCCTACACCTGGTGCATCCTACTTGGGGACAGCCTCAGTCACCCCAAGCCCAGACACGGCCCGCCAGCCTCGTCCAAGGAGCCTGGGGTTCTCTGCAGCTGCCTCAAGGCTGTGGACCCTGCCTTCGCCAAGGACGCTTCTCCCGCCTGACTGCCTCTAGCTTCTGAAGCCTGGGCCGTGTGACCCCGTGTTCCACTAATGACATCTGTGCTAAATAGAGGGGAGTCTCTCCTGATGAGCCTACCGTGTGGTCGATCACACAGGGAGTTGTACTAGAAAGAAAACTGGATCGATCAAGGAGCATGTTTTAAAGTGAGCTCCAGGGGCGCCTGGCTGGCCTCTGTCAGTACAGCATGCGACTCTCGATCTTAGGGCATGAGTTCAAGCCCCACATCGGGTGCAGAGATTATGTACTTAGTTAATTAATTTTTAAAAATTAAAAAAATAAGAAAAAGAAAGTGAGCTCCAGTATCAATTTTTTGCCCTGCCTATGTATGGCAAATTATTTAATTTGTGTATATTAGTTCTTTTTCCAGAGACTGTGTAATGTTAAGTTTTAAAAAAAATAGGTTAACTGTGATTTTCAGAATTGTTTTCTAATTCATTAAAGATCAAGTTATCTTTGCATGAAGTCAAAATGAATGTCATTGTCCAAATTTATTATTATGTTCAAAACATGGTGCTCTAACAGGATTAATTCAAGTGTCACTGCATATTTAATGCTTTTTTCTCTTCACAGACAAGTGGCACGATTCTATTTATCTCACCATTAATAGTGAGGGAAATATCCTATCTTATGCAAAGACGACAGACTCACGTGCTGAGTGGGTGAGTGGTGCCCGCAGGAGGGAAAAACCCTGGGAGACGCCTCAGGACTCTTCCTTCCTTTAATTCACCCAATTCAGGCGTTGTCTTGAGAGCTCCAGGAAAACCTCAGATCGGCCGGCCTCCCTACAGCGTCAGATCTTCAAGCCCCTTTTACCTTGCGACGCTGACCAGTGGGGAGGCCGGGGCTGGTTTTCTGCTCTGCCCGAGTTATCGTGGATGATTTTTATTGTTCCGTCCACGCACTGAATGGCCTATGAATCTGCCAGCGTCTTTACTTGGCCCGTTGAGATTTATCCTTTCACCTTCAGTACCGAGTTGGACTTGGCCCCGATTCTCCAGCCTGGGAAAGTTGGGTGACCACGAGGTAGTTGCACATGGTTTGTCTCGATGACCGACTCCACGAATAGGAAAGGATCATTGGATTTTGCTTTGATAATGAGTTTGCAGAGAGCGGCTCATCTTTGAAGCAGCAAATCCTGGTCGGGTGCTCGCGCTGCATCAAGCAGAAGCCTGCCTAGGACAAAGAGTCCCTTTGTTAAACCGTGGTGGGAAAATCACACTACATGGTGACTGTCTCCGTCACTCCGTGTCTGATCTAAAGTGAGTCAGCTCCGGACGCAGAAATACCTTCAAATTATTGTCAACTCGTCCTCTTCTGTCTTCATTCAAAATTCACTTCGACTCCTGGAAGTATTCAGTCTTCCTTTCAAGGACCATAAGGTACATCATCCGCTGTCGAACATTCCAAGGCGTAGCTCACAACTGAAGTGCTCAGCCCCAGATTTGCTGTCTGGGGACGTTAGGATCCACTAGGAAGCTAATCTCCTTAGCCCTGTTTTCAGAGAATTGATCTCTCTCACGACCAGGTTCCTTGAGTTACCTCAGCAGAAGACTAGAAATAGAGGAGAAACCTTTTGTCCTAATAAATGTTAGGTATATAACCTTGAATCATGTGACCTTGAATCACATTAATGGGCCTGAGGATTAGGCATCTATTCTATAGAAGTTTGTAGCGTTTATTGTCCTCAAGGCTGTGAACTCTGTACTAATCACCGACATGTTAAGGTCATTCTGTATATATATATATATATATATATATATATTTTAAATTATGGACATTAACTGGGGGGAAAATGTGCAATTTTGAGGGCTGCCTAATTTGCATTGGGATAGGGGATATTTTTCAACTTCTTGCTTTATACTGGGAAGTGTGATGTGTTTATGAACTTGTTATTTAATCAAGCAGATTTCCAATCAGTTAATCGCTCATTACTGACAAAAAAGGGAAAATATGAAACACAGAAAGGGAAAATAAACTGACTTTTATAGTAAATAGCTGTCCATCTGGTTATTTAAATATATATTTTGAGTTCCTCATTCTAGAATGTGACTCATGCCTTATAATTTCCTGCTGTTGACCATTTACTGGCCCTGCGGTGCTGCCGGAGTACAGCGAGCCCCTCCCTGCTGGCCCCGTTTCTATTATGTTCTGTGAGCACCTTCCCTTCCCCTTTGTGGGGGATTGTGCTAAGTTTGGATGAGTTGCCTGGTGGGCATTTAAGAATTGTCTATAGATGGATGCCATTTTTATTATTTAACCTCCTCCTGACGTTTGGCTGTGGGTTTCCTCTCCACCCGCATAACCAGCTTGGTGGCATCTTTGTATCCTGACACCAGCACCGTTTTCTTGCTCCATTTAAACTTAGCTGGGTGAACGTTCCCCTGACCTCTCTCCAGCCGTAGCCCCCAAGCTGTACGTAAAATGAAATTATAAATAGATAAGTGCTCAGCCCTGAACGAAAAGAAATATTGCGTGATGGATAGATTTCCTTATTGTTCTAGTTCTGGCCGTCTTACATTCCTACATAGGAATCAGCTTTAAAGAGCTGCTAACTTCCCTTTCTTATCGATCTCTTTTCCCTTGACCACAGGGAAAGCTAATTTGGAAATGACCGCTTCTCTGGCGGCTACATCTCGGCTGCGCACGAGGTTGCGGAAAGTCGTTCTGGCCTGCCCTTCCTGGTCACGCTGTGTTTTCTTCTCTCCTGTGTAGTTTCAAAGGAAGAAAGGCCCCTCCTCACTCCTGCTCCTTCTGCTCCTTCCTGCTCCCTGGAAGACCGGAGTTGCTCAATAAATGTATACGCGAGAAATGCCCGAGCGGCCTCTGTGTGCACCACGAACTGGAGTGGGATGGAGGGTGTAGGGCGCGCTCATCCATCTCCTCCTTCCTTTCTCCTTACGAACCCCCAGAAGTCCCTGGGACGCCTGCGTGGCTCAGTCATTTGACGTCCAGCTCTTAATTTTGGCTCAGGTCCCGATCCCAGGGTTGTGGGATTGAGCCGCGCGTGGGGCTCTCCGCTGAACATGGAGCCCGTTTAAGATTCTCTCTCCCTCTACCCCTCTCCCCTGCTCGAGCGCTTGTTCTCTCTCTCTCTCTCTCTCTCTCTCTCTTTCACTCTCACTCTAAAGAAAACAAAACAAAACCTGCAGAAGTCCTCCCTGCCTCCTGGATAAATACCTGATAAAGCCTTTTCTTATCCCTACTAGTTCTCCTGGCTCCTATCCGATTTTTCTTTTCACAGTCAAAGCCTTTGAATCCGTGGACGGTGCCTGCTGCCGTCCTGGCTGTCCTACTAACGGCCCTTCCGGCTACGTAGTGGACTGTGTGGCTGCCTGGAGCAGCCCTGGCTTGTCCCGTCGTTCCAACATAGTTATCAGCAGCGCCTTCCTTCTCGACAAATGCCTTGGTTTAATTTTTGTAATGTTTGTTTATTTTTGAGAGAGAGAGCGCCCATGCAAGTGGAGAAGGGACAGAGCGAGAGGGAGACACAGAGTCTGAAGCAGGCTCCAGGCTGAGAGCTGTCAGCACAGAGCCTGACGCGGGCCTCAAGCTCATGAACCGTGAGATCTTGACCTGAGCTGAAGTTGGATGCATAACCGACTGAGCCCCCCAGGTGTCCTCAGGTGTCCCCAGGTGCCCCCAAGCGCCCCAGTTAGACACATTAACCTTACCCTCCCCCCTCTTATTTCATCACCTACAGACACTGTGCATCTGATGATCACTGAATGTGGAGATTTCTTTTTCTCTTTTCTTATCTTTCTTACTTCCTCTCTTGTACTTGACACTGGTATAACCACTTCATCCTTCCCTGGACATTTTTTCTCTGGCTTCGGTAGCATTTTAATTTATTGACTCTTCTGACCTTCTTTCCCCTTTCCTGGGTTCTCTGCTCACCCTCTGTTAGTTTCTTTTCTACAATAAGTGTCAGCAACTTTTCCTGATGGGCTGTCCTTATCTACCAGGAGCTCTGTTAAGTACTTAGTGAATAAGAAACCACTAAAGGGAGCTGTGGCATCAGTTTCTTACATACTGTCTGGTTCATAGTTTATAGTTAAGAGCAAGTGTCCAGGGAAATGCACCCAGGTCTATAACCTCAACTCCCTGTCCGGTCCCCACACACACCACTGTCAATTACCTCTTTGAATGGTTTTCAGGGTTTCTTTTTTCTTTTCAAAGGTGTATTGATTTACTGTGTGAGACAGAGCACAAGCAGGGGAGGGGCAGGGAGAGTGGGAAAGAGAGAATCCTGACTTGGGTCTGTGCTGTCAGCGTAGAGCCCAATTCGGGGCTTGAAATCAAGAGTCAGATGCTTAACTGACTGACCGCCCAGGCGCCCAAGGTTTCTAACTCATAAACCCTTTTGAGAATCTGAAAGCTATTACCTTCTCCCTAGATCAAAACATACAGATGAATGAACATGAAAGATTTGTTACAGGGAGCTCATGGGCCAAAACTAAAAGCCCATCCTTAGACCAGGAAGTTGGAAACCTCGGTGCAGAGAATCAAGTGCCATCTTGTGAGAAGTTTTCCACAGTCTAGCTGTTTCTTTACTGAATCTCCCTTTGCCACACTATCTGAACCTTCTACAAAGTCAGGTGGTTGGCTCATCCCTTGCTACAAAGGGTAGTGTGTTTTCATACCTTATTGTCTTTATTTATTTATTTAGGAATCCCCTGTTTTTAATTTTTTTAAGTTTGTTTTTTTTTTAAACCATGATTAAAATATGCATAACCGAACACTTACCGTCTTAACCATTTCAGGCCCATAGTTCAGTCATGTTAGGAGTGTTTGCATTGTTGTACATACCTCTTGCCTGTAATACCCCGATATAACTCTCAGCCTTGTGAACCTTAACTTTCCTTCGGGGCTTGGCCAGCACCAGCTCGTCCGAGGAGCCTTTCTCAGCCAGCCTCACCAGCAGCCACTGTCTCCTTTTCCTTGTCTAGGACTAGCAAGATGACCTCCTCGGTGCTTAGCTGTTTCTCTCTCAGCTATTTTTACATCTAACTCCCCAACGAGAGTTTACATCTTTCCCCCCTATGCCTAATGGTTCATGTTAAGTAAATGTTGATCATGTTGGAAAAGGTAGAAGGAAGATGTGTGGGGTAGGGGGGATGAGCAGAGTGGGGGGTGGGCCCCTGACCCTGCTTTACAAACAGTACCGCCTCTCCAGGAAGCGGCAGGGTTGTGAGGCTGACTGGCACACAGCACATGATCCTTTCCTCAGGCTCTTTGGGAGACCGGTTAGCTCTCCCAGAGCCGAGGCAAGGGGGGAACAGTGAGCTTTTTCCTCCAGTGCGGATCTCCTGCCGCTGTCTCTCTTCCTGCTGTCTCTGTTCCTGCTGCCTGGTCTCCCCTGGACTGCCCTGCTCCGGCCGCTGCCCTTCCCGCACGGCTCCTCCCTCTCAGCCCCTGCGGTCCTGCCTCCCAGGAGCCTTTCCTCCCAACCCCACTCCGAATGCTTTCTCTTCTTTAAACCCCCAGAGCCGTTATTCCCAGGCCACACAGTCTGCCCCAGGCTGATTGATTTTACTGCTCTAGTTTGTTCTCTGGTTGTTTCTGGTTGTCATTTCCTCAATTAAATTGTGAGCATCAAAGAGTCAGCTCCATGTCCAAGGATGCAGCAGCCATTTAATCAAGACAGCCCATTTTCCTTCCCATGTGGCCTCTTGCACTTTTAGATTCAGGGTCATCTCCCTTTTGCTTTTCCTTAAACGCCCCGATCACTTCTGGTGACCAAGTTTGTTTCAGCTTGTATCTGAATAAAGTAGACTAAATATGAGATAATGATGTTTATATATGTGAACATCGGTTCGTGGTTATATGTGTGTGTGTTACAGGTCATTATAGGTAACTGTATTTTGTTATACCTCAGCATATATGTTGCGTATAAACATACACATACACATATGTGCATATATCTTTTTTTTAATGTTTACTTTTTTGAGAGAGACAGCGTGAGTGGGGGAGGGGCAGAGAGCGCGGGGACACGGAATCCGAGCTGTCAGCACAGAGCCCAACACGGGGCTCAAACCCATAAACTACAAGATCATGACCTGAGCTGAAGTCTGACGCTTAGCCGACTGAGCCCCCCAGGCGCCCCAATATATCTTGAGTCTAGTGGTTGGAAATTTCTGTACCAGAGCACCCGGTGGTGTGGTCTTTCCATCACCCTAACGTAACAATCTATATCCTGTACATCTTTAAAAAGTGCCCGCCCACCGTTCACTCCCCTCCCCTGTGCTCGCAGCATCTCTGTGAGGTAGGCGGGACGTGTGGTTCTGCTCCCAGAGGTGAGAGCTGAGGCTCGGAGACATTCCGCGGTTTGCCGGGGTCACCAAGTCAGTCAGTGACAGAGGCGGAGCTGAGAACCCAGGCCGTTGACTGAAGTCCAGCGCCTTTCCCGTCGAGTCTTCTCCTGGGCTTACTACAGCTGTGTACGTCCTGCCCCTGCTCTCGCCTTTCCCGAGGGCGTGAGCAGCCTGGCCCTGGCACCACCCCTTTTTCCGACCCTGCACCTGCTCCGCCGCACCGCCCCAGACCCCTCAGGCCTGCCCTTCCTGCTCCCGCCCCCGGCCTCCCTCTGCCGGTGCCCTCTGCCCCAGGCTCACCCCTTCCCTCTTCCTCAGCCCCTCTCTCTGGGGCTCAGGGGCACTCTGCCACCTGCCACACTCTTGCACTGTGACTTCTTCCCTTTCCCAGGCCTCTGGGTGGTCGGTGCAGGTGCGTGGATTTCACGTGCGCACCTTAGCCAGGTCTGCCTCTTTCCTCTTGACCAAGATCCCCGCTTCTTACCTTTCTTTCTAATGAGTGCTTAATTAGCTTAGAACGAGGTGCAGACCTCCAAGAGGCCAGTTGTCCACTTCTCCGTGCCTGCGATTGTCCTCCTGTTAAAGAAATAACTTTTTTCCTTTGGTCTTTTTGCCCCTTTGGAAATTCAAGAAGTAGCAAAATCATTCGGAACTGTTTTGAATCTCCTTTGTCACAGTGCAGTGCTGATAGAAGGCCGCTCGCGCTGTTTGACCGGAATGTTGTGGATTTTAATGGGATCATCGCATTTAGGTGAAACCGTTCATCTGAGGACTTCAAAGGCCTTCACCTTGCTTAATAGTTATCATTATGCTCTAAAGAGGGACATCAGGAGGCCGTAGCCTGAGTTTCTGTGTGTGTGTGTGTGTGTGTGTGTGTGTG
>PJEM01014856.1:0-32857 GCA_004023845.1 Helogale parvula | reverse complement strand
CACACATGCACTGTCTCGAGTAGGCACAAGTTTATGGGATGATTTTCAAGACATGGGAGTCGGAAATCAGCTGAAGGAACAGCCACTGTGGACTACTGGGACCCTAAGGTCACAGTCTGGTATATAACCCATCAGGGAAGGATACAAAACAGCATATGAGACCAGAAAGAGAGGCGAGGACTACAACTTGTTTCTCTGCCAATGGCTTTTGGCAGGACCTTTGCCACTGCCGAGCAGAGGCTGAGTAGAAGCATGCATCCAAGTCCACTAAAATATCTCATGGCTAATGATAGAGCACACAGAGCAGTGAGAGAAATGGGTGAGGTGAAGAGCCCAGAGATATGAGGATTATCACTGCACTGGAAGTCATAGTAGAAATGACGAGAACAGGGGCGCCTGGGTGGCTCAGTCGGTTAAGCATTTGACAGGCTCAGGTCATGATCTCAGTCTGTGGGTTCGAGCTCCGCCTTGGGCTCTGTGCTGACAGCTCAGAGCCTGGAGCCTGCTTGAGATTCTGTGTCTTCCTCTCTCTCTGCCCCTTCCCTGCTTGCTCTCTGCCTCTCTCTCTCAAAAATAAAATAAAGACATAAAAAAATCTAAAAAAAAACCAAGAAATGACGAGAAGAACTGAGAAACTGGCATAGTGTCAAATTGGAGAAGAAAAAAAAGTAGAAATGAAGTGTGGCCAGCGGAAATGGCGTGAAAAGTGGGAGTGAATAAAAACAGATTCCTGGTATAATCTGAATACATCCCCTAAGGAACAGTCTCTCTGGCCACTCACCAGGACTGGCCCCCACCCTGGTCCCACCAAGCCCACCTCGCCATGTCTGGAGTCATGTCCACCCATCATACACATTCCCTGTGAGCCCTGAGCAACTACATGGGACATGGATGACACAAGTCCTAAGGAAAACACAGGGCAAACGAATAGCCAGCCCTGTCCCGGGGCTGTCCAGCACACAAAAGCCCTAGAAAAGACAGGAAGGTAGATGATGTCAGCATGACAGCAGAGGAAACCAGCCTTTGACCTTATCGGGCTTAGGAGTCCAATTAAGAGAGGTGCCTGGCTATCAACAACAGCCAAATTATGGAAAGAAGCCAAATGTCCTTCGACTAGTGAATGGATAAAGTTGATGTGGCATGTACACACACACACACAGGAGTATTTCTCACTGATCAAAAAGGATGGAATCTTGCCATTTGCAATGACATGGATGGACTTGAAGTGTATTATGCTAAGTGAAATAAGTCAGTCAGAGAAACAAATGTCCTATGATTTCATTCATTTGTGGAGTTTAAGAAACAAAACAGATAAATATATGGGAAGGGAAGGGAAGGAAAAAGAAGATAGAAACAGAGAGAAAGGCAACCATTAGAGACTTTTTTTTTTTTTTTTTTTTTTACTTACTTTTAAAAGACAGAGAGTGTGCGAGCAGGGGAGGGTCAGAGAGAGAGGGAGAAACAGAATCTGAAGCAGGCTCCAGGCTCTAGGCTCTGAGCTAGCTGTCAGCACAGAGTCCGACGCGGGGCTCAAACCCACGAACCATGAGATCATGACCTGAGCCGAGGCCGGATGCTCAACCGACTGAGCCACCCAGGCATCCCTAGAGACCCTTAAATACAGAGAACAAACTGAGGGTTGCTAGAGGGGAGGTGGGTGGGGGATGGGCTAAATGGGTGCCAAGCATTAAGGAGGACACTTGTTGGATGAGCACTGGGTGTTACATGTAAGTGATAAGTCACTAAATTCTACTCCTAAACCCATATTTCACTGTATGTTAACAAACTTGCACTTAAATAATTTTTTTTTAATTTTAAAAGGGGGGGGCGCCTGGGTGGCTCGTTGGTTAGGCCTCTGACTCCTTATTATGGCTCAGGTCATGATCTCACAGTTCATGGGATTGAGTCCCACACTGGGCTCTGCACTGACAGCGTGAAGCCTCCTAGGGATTTTCTCATTACCTCTCTCTCTGCCCCTCCCCTTCTTGCTCTCTCTCTCTCTCTCTCTCAAACATTAAAAGAAAATTTTTTTAAAGAGTCCAATTAAGATATGACAGCAACACAAGGGAGCACACAAAAAGGAAAATAACCACAAAAAGGATCAATGAGGACACTAGCTTAGTTCTTTTTTTTTTTCAAGTACATTTATTTATTTTTGAGAGATAGAGTGAGACAGAGCATGAACAGGGAGGGGCAGCAAAAGAAGGAGACACAGAATCTGAAGCAGGCTCTAAGCAAGCGTACAGCACAGAGCCCGATGCGGGGCTCAAACTCACAAACCATGAAATCGTGACCTGAGCTGAAGCTGGACACTTAACCAACTGAGCCACCCAGGTACCCCGAGGACACTGGCTTAGTAAGGACACCAGGAGAGACAAAAAAATAGGTGTCAGCCAAAGGGGTGATGCCACTGCATTCCGAAGTGTCCTACTGTACAGGGGAGCCCAGCAGCCTTTGCTGCACAGAACCTCAAGTCCCACTACAGCTGTGGCCCATCACAGGTTACACAGAGTGTCCAGGTGTTTGCAGGCATGGGCCCCGGCGTCTGCTCTGCAGAAGGCCTGGCAGCTTTTGCACTAAGGTAACCGACAGCTAACACGATGGGGGACCTGCCAGGTAATAATATGCTGAGTTGCCCCCTCTGCCAAAAAAGGAGCCACTGCTCCATCCCAGGAGCAGAGCTGGCACTCACATCAACCCCGCACATACTCTGGACCCTAGAGATGCAGCTGCTCCGTGGTTGCCTATATTCCATAACCCGACTCCATGCTGTCACCTGAGTGCCCAGGCCTCAAGTACCAAAGCCATGGCCGCTGTGGACTAGCCAGCTCCTCAAAACCCGGAGACACTGTTTGAATGTACCCATGTTCCTATGACAGGCTCCATCGACGCTCAGTGTCCAACCGCATGTCACACAGCAAAGTCAACACTGGACTATTCGGCATCTGGGACCTAGAACTGCTACTGCTCCAGGTAGAAACCAGACCTGTACCCACTCCGCGGGTGCCTGCACATCAGACACCAACGCTACTGCCACCACCACCACGAAGACACCCAAGAGCTGAACCGAGCATCAAGACGGGAACCCCATGGCCGAAACATTTCCTGCAGGAGAAGGAGATTCTCTACTACTGTGGACACACAGAGCCTTAGCTATTGAGGACTCCTGCAATCTTTGCTGACACTGATCTCAGATGACAGAGCTGCAGACACTAAGCCTCTTGGCCATCTTGTAGTGGGAACTGCCACACCCCACCAAGCTGGTGCACTCACATCCGTAAAGTCTGGAAGTGGCTACTCCATGAAATGTACAGACATCAGTGCAAGGTTACAAGAAACAAAAAAATCAAGGCAACAGAACTGCCCCAAAGAAACACAGTAATTTACCAGTAACCTCAAAGAAATGCAGATCTATGAACTGTCAAAGAATTAAAAATAATTGTCTAAAGAGAATTCAGTGAGCTACAAGAAAACACAATTTAATGAAACAAGGAAAACAATTACAAACAAGATTTTTAATAGATAAGAAACATATATAAAAGAACCAAACAAATTATGGCATACTATGCTGTACACCTGAAACAAACATAACACTGTATATTCATTATGCTGGAATTTGAATTTAATAATAAAAAAGTTATGGTGAAGAATACAAGGAATGAAACAAAAAATAATACAATAGAGAACATTAGCAGCCAACCTGGTCAATCAAAAGAATGAATCTGAAACTGAAGACACATTTTTTGGAAATTATTCAAGTTAGAAAAAAGACAACAAAAAGAATGAATAAAGAAAATGTATATTAATTATACAACATCATAAAACAATATTTGCATTATGGCAGTCCTGAAGGAGAAGACAGAACAGGCAGGGACAGAAATCTGATTTAAACAGTAATAGATTATAAAATAATGGATGAAAACTTCCCAGATCTGGGGAGAGACATGAACATACAGGTATATGATGCTCATAAGTCCCCAGAAAGATTCAAACCAAAGAGGACTTCACCAATACACATTACAGGGGTGCCTGGCTGGCTCAGTCAGAAGAGCATGAGACAGACTCTTGATCTTGGGGTCGTGAGTTTAAGCCTCAGATTGGGTATAGATTACTTAAAAATAAAATCTTAAAAAAAAAAAGACACAATACAGTGATCCTTTTGAATAGCATGGGTTTGAACTGTGCAGATTCATTTATAAGCAGACTTCTTCCAATAAATACAGTAAAATACAGTAAACATATTTACTCTTCCTTATGATTTTAGCATTTTCTTTTCTCTAGCCTTAATGTAAGAATACAGTTGATGTATAACATACAAATATGAGTTGACTTTATGTTATTAGCAGGCTTAGGTGAAGAGTAGGCTATTAGTACCTAAGATCTGGGGGAAGTCAAAAGTTATACATGAATTTGTGGTGGCTGCATGGGGGTTGGCGCCCCTAACCCCTGTGTTGTTCAAAGGTCAACTATATGGGGCACCTGGGTGGCTTCAGTTGTTAAAGTGTGACTTCAGGTCATGATCTCACAGTTTGTGAGTTCAAGTCCCACATCACTGAGCTGGAGACCCACTTTGGGTAAGCATGAGCCCCAGGTGAGCCCCACGTCTCTCTCTCTCTTTCTCTCTCTCTCTACCTTATGGGATTCTGTCTCTCTCTCTCTCTGCCCCGTGCTCATTTGTGCCTTCTATCTCTCTCAAAAACAAAAGTCAACTATATAATAAAAATCAAAATGTAATGGCAGAGAATTGGAAAGCTGTGGGAAAAGAAATTCATGCAAGGGACACCCCCCGCCCCACATAAGGATATGAGTAGTTTTCTTAGCCGTAACACTAAATAGTAGGAGAGTGGGATGGTTTGTTCTATAAAAGCTGAAACAAAGAAACTGTAAACCAAAAATACTTAACGGCCAAGATGTCCTTCAGAAATGAAGAATAGCTTCCCAAACAGAAGCACTTGACCTACTCTACAAAATGATGCTATGACAGTTCTTCAAGCTGAAAGTACGCTAATTAGTAACATGAAAATATAGAATACACTGGTAAATGCAATTATATAGTCATAGTCAAAATATAGGAGTCCCTCATCCATTTCATTCTCCATGGTTTCAGTTACCCATGGTCAACCATGGTCCAAAAGTAAATGGGGGCACTTAGGCAGCACGGTCAGTTAAGCGTCTGACTTTCTTTTTTTTTTTTTTATGTTTATTTATTATTGAGATAGAGAGAAAAAGAGCATGAATGGAGGAGGTCCAGAGAGACAGGGAAACACAGAATCCGAAGCAGGCTCTAGGCTCTGAGCTGTCAGCACAGAGCCTGACGCGGGGCTCAAACCCATGAACTGTGAGATCATGACCTGAGCCAAAGTCGGACGCTTAACCGACTGAGCCACCTATGCGCCCCAAGCGTCCAACTCTTGATCTCAGCTCATCATGATTTCACAGTTTGTGAGTTTAAGCCCCGCATTGGGCTCTGTGCTGATGGCACTGAACCTACTTGGGATTCCATCTCTCCTTCTTCTACCGCTCCCTACTTATGCTCTGTCTCTCCAAATAAATTAATTAATTTAATAAAACGTTGCAAAAGTAAATGAGTCTCCTCCGTTATAACATATCTTCAGAGGGTCTCTAGTAGCCTATGCTATGTCACAATGCCTACATCATTCACCTCACTTCATCTCATCATTCTTGATGAGGTATTCTTTTTTTTCTTTAAGCTTTTTTTATTAAGAGAGGGAGAGAGCATGTGTGCGTGGAGGGAAGGGCAGAAAAGAATCCCAATCAGGCTCTGCATTGCCAGTGTGGAGCCCGATGTGGGTCACAAACCCACAAATCGTGAGATCATGACCTGGGCCAAAATTAAGAGTCAGATACTTAGACTGAGCCACCCAGCTACCCCAAGATTATCTATGTAAGCCTCACGATAACCGCAAAGCAAAACCTATAAGAGACACAAAAGAGAAATGAATAAAAGCATAACACCATTGCAAATCATCATATCACCAAGGAAGACAGCAAAAACTGAAGAAAGATACTATAAAACACTCAGACAATTATTAACAAGAGGGCAACGGAAGGTCCTAATAGACTTCTCCAATCAAAGGAGATAGAATGGTTGAACTCAAAACAAAACACAACTATATGTTGCCAATACTGGCAACTTCAGCTTTAAAGACACAGAGACTGAAAGTGAAGGAATTGAAAAAGATATTCCACACAAATAGAAACCAAAACAGAACAGGGGTAGCTATACTTACAGGAGATACAATAGATTTTACGTCAACAACAGTCACAAGAGACAAAGAAAATCATTATATAATGATAAAGGAATGAATTCATCAAGAGGATCTAAGAACTGTATGTATATATGCATCACACATCAGAATATTTAAGTATTAAGCAAATTCAACTAGATCTGAAGGCAGAAAAGACAGCAATGAAATATTAATTATCAATATCCCCCTTTCAACAATGGGTGCATATCCAGACAAAAAATATTAAAAAGCATACACGTGAATTGAACATTTTGGTCCAAATGGATGGAATAGGCATATATAGAACATTCCATTCCAGTATAGGAGCACAGAGATTCTCAAGTGCACAAAGAATATTCTGTAAGATAAATCACATGTTATGTCTAACAAGTCTTAACAAATTTCAGAAGACTGAAATTCTATCAAGTACCTTTTCTTAACACAATGGATAAAACTAGAAAGCAGTAACATGAGGAAGCTTAACAATTCAATATGTAGACATTAAATAACACATGCCTATCTAATCAATTGGCCAAAGGATAAATCAAAAGCAAAATTTTAAAAATGTCTTGAGAAAAACAAAAGTGGAAACAAAATCTATGGAATGTGAAGGGTGCCTGGGTGGCTCAGTCAGTTGAGTGTCCGACTTTGGCTCAGGTCATGACCTCACAGTTCATGAGTTCAAACCCCACATTAGGCCTGATGCTGTTAGTGCAGAGACTGCTTCAGATCCTCTGTCCCCCTCTCTCTCTGCCCCTCCCCTGCTCATGCTCTCTCTCAAAGATAAAAAAAAAATATTAAAAAAATATATATGTAATGTGAAAAGGCAGTTCTAAGAAAAAGAAGTTTAGAGCAGTAAATCCTGGCTCGGGAAAAAAAATCTCAAAGAAACAACCTAACTTTACACCTTAAGAAATGAGAAAAATATGACCAAAGTTAAGAAAAACAAAGGAAAACACAAAGATCAGACCAGAAATAAGATAGAAACTATAACAATAAAAAGATAAACAATACTAAGAGCTGGTTTTCTGAACAGGAAGTTGAAAAATCTTTAGCTAGACTTAGAACAAAGGCAAAAATCAAAGAAACTACTGCAGAAATAAAAGAGGAGAAATTGCAAGTGGGAGCACAGAAACACAAAGGACCATAAAAGACTACTATGAACTATTATACACCAACATATTAGATAACCTAGAATAAAGTCCTAGAAACATACAACATGCCAACACTGAATTGTGAGACACAGAAAATACAAATGACAAGGGAAATGATTCAATAATCAAGTATCTCCCAACAAAAAAAATGTCATGATGATTTCCATCAACATCTTCAGGACTGAACTCTCAAGTTCTTCCAAAAATTTGAAGAAGGAACACTTTCAAACTCATTTTAGGAGGCTAGAATTAGGACACCAAAGTACCTTACGAGAAAACAAAATCACAGGCCAACATCCCTAATGAATATAGATGTAAAAAAGCTCAACAAAATCCTAGCAAACCAAATTCAACAGAATATGAAA
Organism: Helogale parvula; assembly: GCA_004023845.1. Lineage (NCBI taxonomy): Eukaryota > Metazoa > Chordata > Mammalia > Carnivora > Herpestidae > Helogale > Helogale parvula. The sequence goes on along the minus strand of PJEM01014856.1, from coordinate 25,090 downwards.
AGATTCATAAACTGTGATCAAGTGAGATTTATCCCTGGGATACAAGGTGGTTCTTCATTAAGGAAATCGGTCAATGTGTTCTAGCTGATTAACAGAATGAAGACCAAAACTCCTATGATCATACGAATAGATACAGAAAAAAGCATTTGACAAAATTCAGAATCCTTTTATGATAAAAACTCCCCAAAATTAGGTATATAAGACATACACCACAATACACAAAGGCCATATATAAGTGCACAGATAAAAACACATTCTACAATGAAAAAGTAAGCAAGGATGTCCATTCTCATAATTGTGATTCACAATAATATTAGAAGTCCTATCCAGAGCAATCAGACAAGAAAAAGAAAGGCATCCAAGTCAGAAAAGAAGTAAAACCATTTGCAGATGACATAGATCTTGTATAAAGAAAACCATAAAAAAAGCCCACCAAAAAACTGTCAAAATGAGTAAGTAAACTCAGTAAATTTATAGAAAAATTTACATACAAAAATCAGATGTGCCTATTACTAACAATGAAATATCTCAAAAGAAATTAAAAACCCAATTCCATTTAACAATAGCATTTAAAAAATAAAATACTTAGAAATATATTTAGCCAAGAAAATGAAGGGTATGTACAATGAAAAATACAAGACACTAATTAGACAAATTGAAGACACAGATTAATGGAAAGATATCCCATGTTTGTGGATAGAAAGAATTACTATTAAGATATTTCTCTTACATAAAGCAACCTAAAATTGAATGCAAGCTCTATCAAAATTCCAATGGCATTTTTACCAGAAACAGAAACAGAATCCTAAAGTTTGAACCACAAATGACCTCAAATAGCCAAAGAAATCTTGATCACAAAGATCAAAGTTAGAGGGGTCACACTTTGTGATTTCAAACTATACCAGAAAACAATAGTAATCAAAATATTATGGTATTAGAATAAAATTAAAAAAAAAATTCAACGGCTCTGGGTGGCTCAGTTGGTTAAGCATCTCACTCTTGATTTTAGCTCAGGTCATGATCTCATGGTTCATGAGATCAAGCCTGGGTCAATCTCTGTGCTGACAGTGCAAAGCCTGCTTGGGATTCTCTCTCCCTTACTCTCTGCCCCTCCCCCACATTCATTCATTCATTCATTCATTCATTCATATTCTCTCTCTCTCTCTTTCTCTCAAAATAAAATAAACAAACATTTATAAAAGTGCTACTTCAGGGGTTCCTGTGTGGCTCAGTCAGTTAAGTGTTTAACTTCAGCTCAGGTCATCATCTTGTGGTTCATGAGTTCGAGCCCTGCATTACGCTCTGTGCAGACGGCTCAGAGCCTGGAATCTGCTTCAGAGTCTGTCTCCCTCTCTCTCTGCCCCTCCCCTTCTCACATTCTGTCTCTCTCTCTCTAAAATAAATAAATATTTTCTTAAATTAGGATAAATTATTTAAAAAAAGAAAGTGCTACTCCAGTGAACACACAAACTTATCGATAAAAACACGTAACAGCCTTACTACGGAGAAAGATTTAGTGCTCTGGACAGAAGATCAGAGTGGCTGAAACACTCCCTCAAGTCAAAGCCTAGTCCAGAGCAAGGCCCTGACTCTCTCCACTTCTACGAAGGCTGGCGGAGGTGAGGCGGCTGCAGAAGACGAGTTTTAAAGTGAGCAGAGGTTGCTCACGACGCCGAAGGAAAGAAGCCGTCTCTGTAACAGCAAAGGACAAGTTGGGGGCAGCACGGGCTGACGCAGAAGCTGCAGCAGGTGCTCCGGAAGACCCAGCGGAGATGGTTCATGAAGGTGGCCACACTGAACCACAGACTTTCCAAGTGCAGACAAGGCAGCCTTTGGCTCCAAGATGCCATCCAGGACCTGCACAGCCGGGGAAGTCCAGCTTGTTAGGCGCCAGAGCTCATGTGTCCTTCTTTCTGATAATCCCAGAGTCCTTAGCGGTTCTGCTCAATCTACTCTGCCCGTGCTATAAACAGAGCAGCAAAGTCTGGATGACAGCATATCTGTTTATAATATGGCTTACTGAGTATTTTAAGCCCACTGTTGAGACGCAGTGCTCAGAAAAAAAAATTTCTTTCAAAATATTACTGCTCACTGACAAAGCACACACAAGCTCTGATGGAAATGTATGATGAGCTTAATGTCTTATGCCTACTAACACAACATCCATTCTGTAGTCTACAGATCAAGGAATCATTTTGATTTTCAAGTACTATAATTTTAAAATGCCGTCTGTAAGATCAGAGCTGCCAAGGTGATTTTTCTGATGGATCTGGGCAAAGTAAATAGAAACCTTCTGGAAAGGATTCACCGTTCTAGCTGCCCTTCATCGGCAGCAGAGGTCGAAGTATCAAGAGGAGATTGGAAGAAGCTGATTTCAACCCTCATGGATGACTCTGAAAGGTTCAAGACTTCCACAGAGAACGTAACTACAGATGAGGTGGAAACACCAAGAGGACTGGAAGCGCGGCTGGAAGATGTGACTGAACTGCTGCAAGCTCGTGAGAAAACTTGAATGGATGAGGGGGTGCTTCATATGGATGAGCAAATAGTTTACTGAGATGGAATCCAAAATTTAAAAAAATATATTGGGGCGCCTGGGTGGCTCAGTCGGTTGAGCGTCCAACTTTGGCCCAGGTCATGATCTCACAGTTCATGGGTTCGAGCTCCGTGTCAGGCTCTGTGCTGACAGCTCAGAGCCTGGAGCCTGCTTCAAATTGTGTCTCCCTGTCTCTCTGCCCCTTCTCTACTCAGGCTCTGTTTCAATAATAAACATAATTTTTTTAATATATAAAAACACTGTATTAAACTATCCTGGAATAAGCATTTTAAAAAATTCTAAAAGGGGCCGCCTAGGTGGCTCAGGTAAGCATCCAACTCTTGATTTCAGCTCAGGTCATGATCTTACAGTTTGTGGGCTCTGTACTGATAGAACTTTTGATATTTCTCAAAATAAAATAAACTAAAAAAGAAAATTCAGAGGTGCCTGGGTAGCTCAGTCAGTTAAGCTTCTGGCTTCGGCTCAGGTCATGATCTCACAGTTCGTGGGTTCGAGCCCCACATCAGGCTCTGTGCTGACCGCTAGCTCAAAGCCTGAAGTGTATTTCGGATTCTGTTTCTCCCTCTCTCTCTGACCCTCCCCTGCTTGCACTGTATCTCTCTGTCTCTCAAAAATAAATAAAAAACATAAAAAGAAAAAAAAAGAAATTAAAACAGGGATGCCTGGGTGGCCTAGTCGGTTAAGTGTCTGACTATGGTTCAGGTCATGATCTCACAGTTCATGGGTTTGAGCCTCATGTCGGGCTCTGTGCTGACAGCTCAGAGCCTGGAGCCTGCTTCAGATTCTGTGTCTCCCTCTCTCTCTCTGCTCTTTCCCTGCTCATGCTCTGTCTCTGTCTCTCAAGGATATATAAGCATTTAAAATAAATTCAAAAAGATGGAATCTATTCCTGGTGAGGATGTTGTGAAGACTGTGGAAATGACAACAAAGAATTTAGAATATTACGTACACTTAGTTGATAAAGCAGCAAAACGGTTTGAGGGGACTGACGCCAATTCTGAAAGAAGTTCTACTGTGGGTAAAATGCTATAAAATAGCATCACATGCTGTTTGAAAGCACTCATGAAAGGAAGAGTCAATCAACGCAGCAAGCTTCACTGTTGCCTTATTTTAAGAAATTACCACCAGTCCAGCCTTGCAAACTACCATCCTGCGCAGTCAGCAGCTGTGAACGTCAAGGCAAGACCTTTCACCAACAAAAGGATGACTTGCTAGAATTTCACCATTTTTCCACAGTAAACTTTTTAAATTAGTCACACTGTTTTTAAGACATAATGCTCTGGAAGACTCAATAAACTACAATGTAAACATAACTTTTATGTGCACTGGGAAAACAAAAAATTCATCTGACTTGCATTATTGTGATGTTCACTACATTGTGGTTTTCTGGAGCCAAACCCGCAATATCTCCAAGGCATGCCTATACGATTGCAAAAAGCTGGAGTGTGGAGGAAACGGGGAGATGTTGGTCCAACAGTACAAATGTTCAGTTATAAGACGAAAAAGTTCTGAAAATGTAACATACAGCACGGTGACTGCAGTTAATAATGATGCTGCATACTTGAGTTTTACTGAAAGTACTAAAAGTAGATCGTAGGCATTCATACAAAAAAAATAATAACTTTATGAGGTGATGGATATTTAATTAACTTCAATTGCGGAAATCATATCACAGTGTATACATGTATCAAATCATTCATTGTGCACTTGAATTTAGATAATTTTTTATCTCCAGGCAGCTGGTGGGCAGGGTGGGAAGAAAATACACCTATCTGAAAGTAGCCTGTGGTTCAGCTAAGTAGTGACTATGACAATGTCTGCAAACCTGGTACAAGCAGACACAGGGGCATGTGGGTAAAAGAAGGGAATAAAACCTAGGACACAGGGGAACCTGGCTGGCTAACTCAGTAGAACATGCAATTCTTGATCTCAGGGTTGTGAGTTCAAGCCCCAAGGCTGTAGAGCTTACTTTAAACAAACAAAACCCCTGGCACAGAAGTGATAGGTATCTGTACTCACTGACCCAAACGAAGAGAGGGCGAGCTTGGTGGAATCCATTACAATCACTAAAAATCTACTAACCTCGAATTCTTCCCTACAAGGGTTCAGTACAGCAGGTAGCGGGGAAGAGAAGAGGGTGGTGCAAACAAACCAGCCCTATCGACAAAACAACTACCCAGAAAGCTGAGAATCCACAGTGCCCGTGGTCCACACGTGAGAGAGACTGAGAAGGGGTGGGTGGGGAGAGAACAGGACCTAGTTCAGGCCACTGGGGAGGGTGAGGGCCTTACCCAGTGAGGATATAAGTGCAAAGTTCTCCAGCATCACATCGTGGTACAGGTATCTCTGAGTCTCCTCAAGGAGCCTCCACTCCTCCCAGGAGAAGTACACGGCGACATCCTCAAAGGTCACGCTATCCTATTACAATGGAGACAGATGAGACCATGGACACCGTGAGACCCCACAATCCATCTCACCACACATCTACCCCATGCTTCTCCCCTCCAGGCCTTCCCGCTTCAATCCCAGGCCTAGGCGCCACTAGAACCCTGTATCCTCAGGATCTCTTTATTTACTGTGTTCACCCCTCAGCAACATCAGGCAGGGGGGACAGAGATGTCATCCAAGCCCATCCTGGCCTGTAGGGTCCCAACCATACTGTCAATTCGTCTTTGAGACTCCCAAGACACACTGAAATGTGAGCTCATGCTTTACCCTCCAACCCCAGGGCCCCATAGCCCTTAGCTCACAATTCCTCTTGATGTGCACACTGCTCTGCAGACTCCCCTCTCACATCTCCAGTCCCCACAGCTGCACTTCCACAGCCTCTACTGTGGGCAAAGCCCTGAATTCTGCTTTGAAGGCTTCCTCTGTGCCTCTAATCCTTGCTTCAGGATCAGCCGCCCAGAAGCACCTATGAATTAGATGGCTATGACCCACTACCACTTCTATGCTGAACTTGCTGTCCCCTCAGCAGTCACAATTCCCCACCTCTCCACTCAACCTTCCTTAAAACCCCAGCCTGGCATGATGACTCTCCCAGAAAACTACATTTACCAGATCTTATCCATCAGCAAGACCAAAACACCCCAGACCCCACTAGAGCCCCCACAAAATTCTGCTGAATCCATACAGTAGTGAATTAGCAGCGGCCCTGCCTTCAGTGTCTTCTTTCCTCAGTTACTCCTTTGCCTCCGAAGCCACCTTGCACCCACTCGCACCCTGGAAACTGTAGCCGCCTCCCTGATCATCCTCTCTCCCACAGCATTCGCACTACCATTTCTCCCTGTCACCTGTTTCTCATACTTCAGATGTCAACCAGGTGCTGAGTTAAAGAACCACTTCTCAGCGTGCACCCTAGTCTTTCTGACTGGCTAATAGCATTCCCACTATAAGCTACGTTACACTTCCTAAATGTGACCCACAGTTCCATCCTGGTCCTACAGCCACCACTTTGAAAAGTCTGCCCCAGACCTATGCACCATCAAGACTGAACACCACAAATCCCACCAAAGCTCACCACAAAATTCCCACAAAGCTGCAGTGGTGAGTAAGCAGGAGCCCGGGCTCAGTGTCCTCTGGTCTCAATTACTCCGATGCCTCCACAGAAGCCTTCATCACTGGCCAGGTCCTCCTCTCTCCCATATGGTTACCACGACGACATCTCTGCTGCTGATCAGGTGCACAGCAAGAAAATCACCCCTCATCATGCACCTCCCTCTATCTGAGCAGCTAAGGCATTATCATGATGACCTGCATTCCCCAACCTACATAGAGCCCATCGCTCCTCCAAGGTCTACACAACAGCCACCACTTTTGGATGTCTTCATGCTGAACCTTCTCCCGGATCTCCTGGCTGGTGAATCCAGCTACTCACTTGCTGTCCCCATGCGCTGTTCCCTGAAACGTCTCATAACAGGACGCACAATGGGACCAAACGAAACTCCTGATAGTCCCAAAGACAATTAACCCACCATCAACTTCCCCATCCCAGTTGACGGAACTTCCATCCCTTCCTTCAGCTGCTAGGACCAAAAACAGTGGAGTCGTCCCTGACTCTTTTCTCTCCCTCACCTACAACATCAAAAAATCTACTTCACCCTTCATTAAAAATGGGAGAGTCCAACTTTTCACCCTACCTCTACGGCCACTACTCTGGTTCACCAACATTTATTTGGATTACAGCAGCTGCCTCCTCCCCTACTCCCATAGTCTGTTATCTTTTCTACACCCTAATAGAGCCTATTAAGACTTAGGTTAAGACCAGCCCCCGCGCCCCCTTATCCAAGCCTCTCACTACCTCCATAACAGGTGCTCAAAGTCTCAACAGCCACATTACAGGCCTGATCTCTGACCCTCAGCTCTTTGTTCCTAACAGGGAGAATGGAGGAGGCAGGTTGTGTCTGTCCAAGCATTTGCACACTTTTGGTATCTATTTCTGGGATAACGTCTGACACCTGTGTATGTAACCCTTGGCCGACACTCAGGACCCTCAGTGTGGGAGATCCTCAGGGTCCCACATCCAGCAGCTGGAAAACTAGCAAGAGAAGAGGCTCAAGACACCAGTCCCGGACACCGAACCTGCGGGGCTGAGTCAACCTCTCCTTCCTTGGGCAGGTGCCATAAGAGCTTCCACAACCTTCCGAACTGGTGGTTGAGTGAAGGCAACCAGGGCTGGTCTCTGCGAGGTCAGGCCTGCCCTGCATCCGCCCGGCCCTGGAACCCAGAGACCTCGGGCTGACCGGACTCGATACCGCAACCCTCAGGGCTCCTCCTACCACCTCGGTGACGTCCGACAAGGACCGCCCTCCCGGTGCTCCTGGTCTTCATCACCCCCTTTCATCTCTCTCTTGAGGAGCGTTCGGAAAGCTATTCACACCCTAACGCGGACTGTGTTCCTCTTCTGTTCACGACCCACCAGCGTCCTCAGAACCACACCCCAGCCCGACAGTCCCCCGTGACTCCGTCGCACACCGTGTCCCCCGAAGGCAGAAGGCGGACCCCACACCCCCGAGTCGGGCCCCCCTGCAGCCCCTGCACCTGCGGGCCCTTCCCCTGCAGCGCGCTCTCGCACCCCGTCACGCCGGCGCTCAGACACGGGGCCCCGCCCGGACACCGGGACCTGGGCCGCAGGGACCCAAGCATGCACCCCGCGCTGGGGCCTTGAGGGTCTGGGCGGGGAGGCGGGGAGGCGGGGAGGGCCCGGGGGCCTCGCGTTCACCTGAGCCGGGTCCCCGGGCGCGGCCGCCGCCATTGGACTCTGTGGACAGAGCGTAGCCCGGAGAGGAAGGGAGAGGAGCGGACACCGCCACGGGACAGCTCGGGCTGCGGCGTTGCCGAGCCGCCGACCCGCCTCTCGGCCGTGGGGACAACTCCTGAGCCTTGACAGTTCCGTCACTTCAGTCCCGCCCCGGCACGCCCGAGAACGGCAAAATGGCCACCACAAGGAGGAGGCCGGAAGTCCCGCCCCTACGCGATGAATTCCCGCGGAAATGCTTCCAAGGGCTCAACTCCGCACACGGTCTTCTGGGTAATGTAGTTGGCTGACCCCTAGAGGCTACAGGAAGTGTTTTCTCCTTCACCAGAACATTAGCCATGCGGCTCGCCAAAGAATGCTGCAAACCTAGAGGGACGGAAAGGGTTTGCTCCTGGCGAACTGCAGTGAAGAGGCATGATTTCATACTCCGTGAATGTCACCCTCTTCCGAGAAGATAATATTGTTATTGAGATGTTCCCAAATCCACTGATCTAAATGGTCATATCGTTCCACAGAGTCCTTCAGACATAAAATAATCCACGCATAGCTGAAGGCAGTGTGTTATTGCTCTTCAAATGAATGTAGATAATGCCTTTGTCAGTTTTGTGAGTTCTATTATGATTGACTAGGAGCAAGGGAAAAAACTCGACACAGCTCCCTGACTGGGAAAAAAGAAGAGACGTCAGGCCACCGGAAGCAGGTGAACAAGGAGGATGTCTGCCTCTGGCTCCCACAGAAAATTTGTTCCTTGCCTGTAAGGTCAGTGATTGTGTCCTGCCCATTTTTAACTAATATTTCTTATTCAGTATTCTAAGATATGCTCAATTCTATTTAGCAAAGTGACATCTACCTCAAATGGAGACCAACCTTAGTGCTATTTTAGTTTGGGTCAGTGGCTACAACTTTCACAGTTGCAGAATGTCTGATGGAGAGTATCTGAACCTCCAAATAAAGGGGGTAACTGACCCCCATGATTTCATGTCCTGGCTGGCAAGCGATTATCATTTTCCAGTGACTGCAGGTACAGTTCCACATGGAGAACTGAGATTATTTCAGAAGAGCAGTTTGGAAATGCAGATTTCAGAAAATTAGTAATAATGTTTTTGTTCTTTTTTCTAAGGTTCTATTTTAAGTAATCTCTGGACCCAACTTGGGGCTTGAACTCACAACTCTGAGATCGAGAGTCACATGCTCTTCTGACTGAGCCAGCAAGGTGCCCCAGAAATAATGTTTTGCAGTTTAAAGATAGTGTCAGAAATAGTTATGGGAAAATACCAAGGATGTTCAAGAAAACTAAGACGTTAAAGAATTTTCAGCAGAGGTATTTTTCATTAAAATATTAAGCAATACCACCTTGGAGGGAAGAGTGGAAGGGAACATTTATAGTAGCCAGATAAGTAAACATGGACAAGAAACTGAGGTTTCCTGTTTAGTCACAGCTCTACCAACGTTCACTGAGCAAATAATCAGTTGCAAGCACTTAGGTACTTTTGTTATGTGAATGGAAACATTAGGGGGACACATGAGCTCAGTCCATTAAGCATTAGACCCTTGATTTCAGCTCAGGTCATCATCTCACCGTTTGCGAGTTTAAGTCCCACATTGGGCTCTCTGCTGTCAGTGCAGAGCCCATTTCGGACCCTCAGTCCCCCCCGCCTCTGACCCTCCCCCACTTGCATGTGTGCTCTTTCTCTTTCTCAAAAATAAATAAACAGTTTTAAAAAGGTTAAAAAAAGAGAAACATTAAGACACTGGAAAGACAAAAACTCACACAATTTACATGCTTCAAAGAACACAGGTAGGTAGCAATCCCTATCAAAATACGACCAGCATTCTTCACAGAGCTAGAACAAACAATCCTAAAATTTGTATGGAACCAGAAAAGACCCCAAATAGCCAAAGCAATCTTGAAAAAGAAAACCAAAGCTGGAGGCATCACAATCCTGGACTTCAAACTGTATTACAAAGCTGTAACCATCAAGACGGTGCGGTACTGCACAAAAACAGACACTCAGAGCAATGGAACGAATAGAGAACCCAGAAACGGACCCACAAATGTATGGCCGACTAACCTTTGGCAAAGCAAGAAAAAATATTCAAAGAAATAAAGACTGTCTCTTCAGCAAGTGGTGCTGGGAAAACTGGATAGTGACATGCAGAAAAAATGAATCTGGACCACTTTCTGACACCATACACGATAGGAAACTAAAAATGGATGAAAGACTGAAATACAAGACAGGCAGCCATCAGAATCCTAGAGAAGAAAGCAAGCAAAAGAAGCAGCAGCTACTTCTTACTCAGCACATCTCTGGAAGCAAAGGAAACAAAAACAAAAATGAACCGTTGGGACCTCATCAAGATAAAACGCTTCACACTGCAAAGGAAACAATCAGTAAAACTAAAAGGCAACCGACAGAATGGATTTGCAAATGACATATCAGATAAAGGGTTAGTATCCAAAATTAAAGAACATCAAATTCAACACCCAAAAAGCAAATAATTCAGTGAAGAAATGGGCAAAATACATGAATGGACACTTCTCCAAAGAAGACATCCAGAAGACGAACAGACACATGAAAAAATGCTCAACATCACTCATCATCAGGGAAACACAAATCAAAACCACAATGAGATACCACCTCACACCTGTCAGAATGGCTGACATTAACAACTCAGGCAACAGCAGTGCATAAGGGACTAGAATGTGGACTCATTTCTGCATGCTTTTTGATCCTTATAGTCCTTTATGCTGGCCTCAAATTTGTCAAGCCCATGCTGGGTGACTTTCATGAACCCATTTAAGCCTTCCTGAAACGGCTCAACTGCTGGAAGAGCAGCTCGAGTCGGAATGCATCAGTTAACTGTGTTCTCTGACAGGTGGGCTGCAGTGTAATCGCAACACTCCACCGCCAGGTTCTTCATGCAACAAAGAGAATTGCTTAGGGTCTGGTCCCTCTCGTGCAGTACCAATGTCACACAAATGTCACACGTTTCCAGGGCTGTCTTCTTCTCACCTTCAGCCATTAAGACTCGATCCAAATGTTTTTCTCTCCAGCTCCTGGTCCTCTTCCATCGTGGGAGCAGCTTCCTGGAGCCTCAGGTGCTGCTGGAGGATCAGAGGCTCTAAGGCATATTGTGAATGGTGAGGGCAAAGCAGGAAGGAAGGAACGACCTATGCAGGGAGCCAAGGACAGAAGCAAAAATGAAGAAACATTTAAAAAAAAGAAGAAGAGGGGCGCCTGGGTGGCTCAGTCGGTTGGGCCTCCGACTTCGGCTCAGGTCAGATCTCATGTTCGTGGGTTCGAGCCCCGCATCGGGCTCTGCGCTGACAGCTAGCTCAGAGCCTGGAGCCTGCTTCAGATTCTGTGTCTCCGTCTCTCTCTGACCCTCCCCTGCTCACGCTGTCTGTCTGTCTGTCTCTCTCAAAAATAAAAATATTTTAAAAATTAAAAATAAATTTATAAAAGAAGATTGTCTCTCCCTCTGCCCCTTCTGCACTCTCTCTCTCTCCAAAACAATCACACAAGCAAATAAATAAAGGAAAACTTAAAAAGCTAATTTATAGTTTTGCAGCATTTTTAGAATTCTACCACTTGTGTCCCCAAGTACATCCCTTGGATGTGGAGCCTCATTCTTCATGTCTTTGGTGAAGAGGACACATGATGTGAGAGCGGTGTTCGTCTGCAGGGCTGGCTTCAGCCACGGAATGTGTCTCTCACAGCTCTGGATGCTGGGAGTGTGAGCTGAGTGGGTCGACGGGTTCGGTGATGTGCGGTCTCTCTCCTCGGCTTGTGGATGGCCAGCTTCTAGCTGTGTCCTCACGGGGCCTTGTCCTCCTGGAGAGCAGAGTGTTGGTGTCTATTTCTCTTAAAAGAAATTCACTTCGAATAGGGTAGGGTCCCCGCCCTATGACGTCATTTAACCTTAATGACCTCTTTAAAAGTAGTCACTTAGGGGTTAGGGCTCCAACATATGAAAAGTATTATATTAAGGTTTTAGTGGTAATAAAAGGCAAAGGAGCTACTAAAGTTAGAAGATAAAGAGACAAAGATATTCAACTATTTGAAAGTATCTTCCAGTTGCCAATGGCTCACAATAACTTCTAAAAGTTGACTTTTATGGAAACATAATTTCCAAAAGGTGAATTTAGTGGTATTTATTTATAGTATCAACTGTAAATGCACGGTTTCTTTTTGTTTGTTTGTTTGTTTTAAGTTTACTTAGTTATTTTGAAGGAGACAGAGACAGCGCACATGGAGGAGGGGGCGGAGAGAGAGAGGGAGAGAGAGAGAATCCCAAGCAGGCTTCACATGGACAACATGGAGCCCAACGTGGGGTTTGAACTCACAAACTGTGAGATCATGACCTGAGCTGAAATCCCCTTGTAAATGCATTATTTGTAAGAACTACTTCAAACCAAGAAAATGGGGCACCTAGGTGACTCAGTCAGTTAAGTGCATGACTTTGGCTCACATGATCTCATGGTTCATAAGTTTGAGCCCTGCATCGGGCTCTGCCCTGGTGGTGGGGAGCCTGCTTGGAATATCTGTCTCCCTCTGTCTTTCTCTTTTGTAAAAATTTTTAATGTTTATTTATTTTTAAATTTTTATTATGTTTATTTATTATTGAGACAGAGAGAAGCAGCATGAGTAGGGGAGGGGCAGAGAGACAGGGAGACACAGAATCCAAAGCAGGCTCCAGGCTCTGAGCTGTCAGCACAGAACCCGACACGGGGCTCAAACCCACAAACCGTGAGATCATGACCTGAGCCGAGGTTGGACACTCAACCGACTGAGCCACCCATGCGCCCCTAACGTTTATCTATTTTTGAGAGAAAGAGAGAGAGAGACAGACAGAGTTTAAATGGGGGAGGGGCACAGAGAAACAGAGACAGAATCTGAAACAGGCTCCAGGCTCTGAGATCAGCACAGATCCCAATGCGGGGCTTGAACTCACCAACCGTGAGATCATGACCTGAGATGAAGTTGGCAGCTTAACTGACTGAGCGACCCAGGTGACCCTGTCTCCCTCTCTCTATGACCCTCCCCCCGCCATCTCAAAATAAATAAACTTAATAAAATTCAAATACTTTAAAAAAAGAAACAACTTCTATTAAAACAAATATTACAAAATGCTAAAACATAGTTTAATAAACTAAAATACATTTCTTTCTATTGAAACTTAGTATTTTGTGATGACAGAAACAAAAGCAAGAAAAATGTAGCTTAAATGAACTCTCCCTACAACTGGCAGCCCGCTGACAGACACCTGAAACAGGCAGAGCATGACCTTCCCCAAGGAACTTCATGTTTATATTTTATTAACAACTAAAAGTAACCTTAACTTCACAGTTAGCCCCTTAAGGTCCTGAAAGCCTTGCTTCAAAATCTCTCTGTCCCCACTCCCTCTGCCAACTTGAAAGTGTATCACCAGTCACTCCTCACAACCCCAGTGCCACGGGCTCTGCCACAGTCCTGTCCCAGTGCTGTAACAGAATCACCTTTTTGCACCAAAATCTCTCAAGAATTCTTTCTTAGCCATTTGCTCAGGAACCCCACTTCAAATTTAATCAGTTTGTATCATAAACAGTGCTGATTTTTTATGCAGCCTGATTAAACTCTCACAAACACATCATCTGGTCTAAGAAAAATTCTGATCATTTTGGTCTTTGGGGTGTCTTCAGATTCCTGGCATGGAAACCCTTCACCTACTTTCTGGGCTTCTTTTCTCACCCCTGTCTCCATCATACATTATGCCACAAAGGCAATGATCTTTCTTCAGTTCTTTAAATTCCACATGCATCTCTACAACTTAGAGTACTTCTGGGTTTTCTTCTCTCCAATTAAAACATTTCCCCCCACCATGCTTTGTAAATTTAAATAAATCTATATGTAGATGTCTGCATAAGTTTCAAATCAGAAGTGTTTTTCTACCCTCAATTCCTAAATCCTGAACATTCTGTGAAAATATTTCAGTTTAATATGGAATCAGAAGATATGAAATGGAGACTCTTATGCATAGACTCTCAGAAGAGTGGAACTTAAAAAGTGAGAGACTGGGGTGTCTCAGTGGTGCAGTCGGTTAAGCATCCAACTCTTGATCTCATCTCAGGTCATGATCTCACAGTGCATGAGTTCAAGCCCCGCATTGGGCTCTGTGCTGATGGTGAGGACCCCGCTTGGGATTCTGTCTCTCCTTCTCTCTGCCCATACGCCACTTGTGTTTTCTCTCTCTCAAAATAAATAAACATTAAAAAATTTAACAAACAAAACACAGGCAGCTCAGTGGCTCAGTCAATTAAGTGGCTGACTTCAGGTCAGATCATGATCTCATGATCTCACAGTTCATGAGTTCAAGCCCCACACCAGCCTCTATGCTGAAAGCTCAGAGCCTGGGGCCTGCTTTGGGTTCTGTGTCTCCTCCTCTCTCTGCCCTTCTGCTCATGCTCGATCTCTCTCTCTCTCTCTCTCTCTCTCTCTCAAAAACAAACATTAAAATTTTTTTTGAACTAAAAAACAATGAAAAAGAATGGAGAGACTTCCTGTAAGCATGTGATTGACAGAAGACTTGTCACCTGACCAATGAACACCCCCCAAGAATCCCCTTCGTCAAGACAATGAACTTCCTGCTTGGACTCCGGCTGGACTCCTCTATCTTCGCACCGCATGCCCTAAATACAGCCTGCTCAAAACCCCCAGGGGACTTGCCTATATCTCGCTACATTATGTGTGCAGAATTGCAATTTATCTGTTATTCCTAAATAAACTCAATTTCTGGCAATTCAAGCTTGTTCCAGTTTACCTCTTTATTTATGGTGACAATTCCCTTTATTATATACTATCATAAAATTTCCTGAATATCTCTAGTGATTAACGTTATTCGATTTTAGAAAATTACTTAAAAATACTTATCAGTAGCATTCCTGTTTTCCACACACTAGAAGCACTCTAAAGCAGGGCTGTTATCGGTGTTACTCAATTTTGGATCAAAATGTCCTGAAGATTAAATGGTATACAATGAGAGCCTACAAATACATAAAGTTGACTAAATAAATGATAGGATGTTGTAGAGGAGACTTCTAGCCCAGAAACTGCATTTGGAACATTTGGGTTTTTGCCCAGCAGGCAAAACGAAAGAGACCTGGGTGTCACTGCCGAAGCGCCGGAAGAGGTGACCGTCGGGGAGCCTAAAGACCCCGCACAGAGGCGTTTGTCAGAGGTGTGACTTCATAGTCGCATAACCAGGGGTATACGAAAACACAAAACAGAAGGTGGAGGAAAAGGAGACAAACGTTCCCCAGAACGAGAATTGTGCTCAGGGCTCTGGCCTCGCGGGAAGGTCTGGGGGAGAGGCTGTTGCTGTGAATCTGGTGGCCTTGCCGCCTGTGCCTGTGCAGGTCAAAGACCATGCAGCCACGCGGCCAACCATGAGGTTGGGACACATAACACTAACGAAGGACAACATGAACGTGTGTACTGGGACAGTGTATCTTTCTGGAATGTCTGAAAGGCAGTATCTATGAATATTTGTCTGCAGTTGTGTTTCCTCTTTCTTGGTCCAGTCTACTCACAGCAGGAGAATAATTTAGCAGGAGTTACAGGACCCACCAGAGGAAAGAGCAGAATCCAATGCACTTTGGAGACATCATTGTTAGCTCCACCCGCCTCAGAATACTGCGGCGAAAGCCACTTGAGAGGATGTAGTGCTGAGAGAGGTCCTTCTGCCCCTCTGGGAAAATAAAGGACAAGTTTATGTCCAACGTCACCTAGAAAATATTTCCTTCCAAAGCTGCCACCGCCTGCAGGAGCTCCTTAGAGAGAAGCCCCGAGGAGCTGGCAGAGACCAGTTGTTTAACCACATCTCTTCACCGATATTCTCCCCCATCACTGTTATTCAGTCTCTTTTTAAAATATCCCTTTAAATGTTGGACACGTTGAAACAGTTATACTTTCACTCTTCCATCCAGAACATTTCTTCCTTCTACTTGTTAGTTCATAATTTTGGGCACTTCCTGGGTATTGTGTGAAACTGGGTCCCATCCATGGAGGACAGAGACGGACTGCTCCGGATTGCTAGGTGGCAGGTTTAAGCAAGGAACTTACGTGTGAGGCTTACCTTGGGTGATGCAAGATGAGCAGATCTCTGCACCTGCCCACCAGAATCTTAAAATTTATATAGAAGCCTTCACCAGATTCAATTGGATATACCATCCAGACGGTATCAACAACACTTAGTATCACAAGCCTGTGTCCTTGGGCAGCTTCTAGTGCACGGAAGGTAAGCAGAGTGGACATTCCAAGGACAGGGGAGGGGGTAAGGAGCCTCTGATTGCCCAGGCCCATCTCTTGGTTCAACTGATGGTTGTGTCTTTTTGATGATTTCTTCTAATACTACCATTTCTCATTCACACCTGAAATTATATATATCTGCCCTGGCTCCTGATGCATAGCTCCTAAACCATTATAATTTCCTGGTGATAGTAGTCTTTTCACCCATGTGGCAAGACTGAGCTTAACAGTGAATGCAGATGTATTGCCTAGTGGTAGAAAGCCCTCTACTTCTGCACCTTTGTAATTTTCAAAGGATTGAACAAATGAGTTTATGTAATGAGGGAAATCCAAAATTACATTAACACCTCGAAAGGGGCTCATAGCGAGATGAAACACAGGTAGGTGAGAAGCACAGGTGACTTGGGCTTGGGACTGGTATCTGAAGTGGGGGGGAGGGTGGCAGTCTTGTAGGACTGAGCCCTCAACCTGTGGGATCTGGGCTATTTATCTCTGGGTATATAGTGTCAGAACGGATTTGAAATGTAGGAACCCTAGCTGGTGTCAGAGACTTGCTTGCACCAACACTGGATTTGAGTGCAGAACCTTCAGGCAGTTGGCAGAGAACATTAAACTCTAAGGTGTAAAAGAATTAAGTTGAACCCACAGCTATGCT
This sequence comes from Helogale parvula, assembly GCA_004023845.1. NCBI lineage: Eukaryota > Metazoa > Chordata > Mammalia > Carnivora > Herpestidae > Helogale > Helogale parvula. The sequence goes on along the minus strand of PJEM01014856.1, from coordinate 8,333 downwards.
GGAAACTTGGCCACCAGGAAATTCTTCTTTCTAAAAAATGTGTTATTTTTTTTCTCACTCTTGAAAACTCTGAGGAAAATTACACTTGGAGGGAAAGAAATAATCAAGTGAGAATAGAAATATGTGGAAAAGTGGAAGGAAAGCTATATAGCCTTGTGCTGTTTCATTGTTTCAAAAACGTTCAGTAAATATCTGGTTCAGAGACTGGTCTAGATGTTATACATCAGTAAAGAAGGAAATGTGTCCTCCCATAGCCTGTGTTCAAAACTGTTATTGAATGACCAATAAGTAGTGAAGAAACTATTCTATATTATACCAAATTACAAGGTGGCAGGTGCTGTGGAAATAGAAAGTGAGAGCGCTCCCAAGTAACGGCAAGGATGTGGAGGCAGGAGGATTTCAATAGGAAACAGAGGGATCAGCGTGTTCTCAGAGGGAGATATCTGACCCCACAACTAAAAGAGGGGAAGGAGGGGTTTGGATACTTGGGGAAGATGTTCCGTGGAGAAGAAATAGCCAGTACAATGTCCCAGGATCGGGAACTTGCCTGGAGTGTAAGACAATTGATGTGATTGTTGTTTGAATTGGTTGGTGATATATTTTGGTAAACTTTAGTGAGCCAGACAGAAATCTCCCTACTTTGTGCACATTTCTGTAAGTGCATCTACAAGCCTCTACTACAGATGCCCTGGTTTTCCAGTCTTCTTCAGTCCTCCTTCCTCACCAGGGCAGATCACTGGCTGCTCCCTGCAGTCTACATATATTATCGGCTTGGGATAGTAATTGTTCCACACAATGCGGGTAGCCAGACCAAAGCATTGGAAAACTGTCGCTTCTCCATTATTTCTCAGGGACACCTTGAATGTGGCTGTGATGCAGCTATTGTTGATTTAACTTGCAACCATAAACCAAAAGCAGAACCCAAGCTCAAGCCTTCTCCTCCGTCTGGCTGTGCGTAACACCCAGTACAGCCACTACAGTGAGCTGCTGTCACATTGGTGGGTTCTCATGAAGCCCAGTTGCATTCTCTAGATCTGATTTGGTTCAATCCTGAAACATCAGAGTACTTTGACTTTATAATGTGGTTGGTCCAAGAGAACTTCTCCTCACTGTGGGCTGTTCTGGATGCACAGATATTTAATATCCTAATATTCACTGTTCTGCTCTTTAGATACAATGACTCAACAGGAAGTGTTTCAAAATGATATATAAATCTGTACTACAGATGGCATAGGCTTCCTCCAGGGCCCCAGGGGGCTGTCTTGTGATTCTTTGGCTCTGGACTCTTGCTCAAACTCGACACTGCATGTTTCCCACCAGGTGGTCTGCTCAATCTTGTGGTGGAGTGGACAGGACTGCTCCCACCACAGCCCAGATCTGCTTCAGAGCTCTTTCCCACAGGACCCCATCCATGACCTCCATATCTTCTGACAGAGGAGAAGTGTTTCTAGTTGAGGAAGTATTGCTTCTTAAATGAGGTGCCGTGCTCCACATTTTTGTAAGGAGATCCAAGAGACAAATATTGGAATGGCTAACATTAAAAAGATGGATCACACCAAGTGTTGGTGAACATGTCAAGAAACAAATTCTCACAGGCTACTGTTAGGCAGGAAGCTAGGCATGCGCGACAGGAGGATGGACCTTCCACGTCCTTATGGAGAGTGCCAGCAGGAGGCCGCTGGGGACCACCCTAGTCCTGGTGTGCGGCTCCAACCTCCCAGCGGGGGGACAGCTGTTGGCTGGGCTTGTTGCACACGTGCAGAAAGCAGCACTTGTCCTTACCTGGGTCTCCAGAATAGAAGTAATGTGGCTTCCTACCCATGCAGCCACTTGCAGTGCATCATGGGAAACGACATGCTTAGTGGGCAGAATTTGCAGGGGGTGGCGGTGTCTCCCTTGGAGTGCACTTTCGTGACACTTTGCTCGGCTTTATGTTCATTTTCTTGTCCTGTAATTCTTTCCTGTGGCAGCTTGAAGAACTGAGGCTTCTTTTCCATTTAATTCTCAGATGGAGATGTAGAACCATGTAACCATGATGGAAAGCAGTTTGGCCGTTACCCGGCCCCCCCCCCCGCTTCTTGTGAACTCTTTTGGGTCAGGCACCAGATCTTAAAAATGGTAGCAAAAATGACACCTAATACCAGGTTGGCACTCTGGGAACCATTATCTTCTCTTTCTCATAATGGCCACGAGAGATAAGCAGGGCAGGGGTCCTAACCCCCACAAGGCAGAGAGGCTAAGTAACCTCCTTGTGGTCACAGGAGCAAGCAAGGAGCAGGGCAGCGAGGGCCTGGGGCTTCTGCCGCGACTCCATCTCGGTCCCACTACCCCCTGCAGTCTCCCCTGTGCTCTTCTGAAGGCCACTATTTGTTGACTTTATAACCTCCAACTTACCCCCTGGCTGTCGTCCTGCTGCCGGAGTCACCTGGTGTTTGCCTGCTGTTCCATGGAGCCTAAAGGTCTCCAGCATCACCTCCAGGTACTGGGTCCTCTGGGCTGTGTCCAGTCCACCAGAGTGAAGGTCATGAACACCTGAAAGTCAAACTAAGGCATCATATTGACCTTCGGGTTCATAAGTCGGATCAGAGCTTATCACTCCTTTGCTGATGATGATGGAGACACCTAACCCTGAATCCCCAAGGTGTCTTAAGGTTTGAGCTCTGTGCTGGGCTCAAGGCTGATGCAGCCGTGTACAAAATGCTATTATGGCTGGAGATGAAAATGGCTTCCCCATGAGGACAGTGGGGGCAGAAGGCAAGTGGGAAAATGGTCACGACAATCCCAACAAGGACAGCAGCAGCAGCAGCACCTCCTTGGTCCTTGCCACGCACCTGCCCTGGGCTGAGGGCTTCATGGGCTGTGGTACAGGGGTTAAATATACCCAGGTATGGAGCTAGTTGTTCAGGTTTGAATCCAGTCTCTCATATCTGACACTGGTCTGTTGTATGACCTTGGGGAACCAACTCCACCTTTCCTACCCTGGACTTCCCTGGAAATACAGTAATTATTTCCACCTCCTCAGGCTGCCATGAGGATGAGAGATGCTCACAAGGCAAGCCTGGGAGTCGTGGCACTGATAAATGCTCAGGGTGCAAGTCACAGTAATTTGCACCAGGGCCAAAGTAAGCACTATCATCGCTTCCATGCCAGCCAGGCAGCTGAGGCAAAGGGAGGAGTCACAAGTTTCCCAGATTCCCAGGTGAAGCCCCGCTTCTCCTGCAGCTAGGTCAGCAGGTTCTGGGAGGCCGCATTTCTTTCTCAAACACACTGAGGGGCAGAGGGCTGTTGGGGCACTGGGGAGGCAGATTGCCTGGCTCAAGGATGCCATTGCAGGCCGAAGCTGGAGTTGCCCAAGCCTAGAGAGGCCAGAGATGCCACTGAACAGCGGATGGGTACCTCAGCTCTTGACCTTCTAACACTCAGGAGCAGCCCACACCTTACATGCCTTTTACGCAAGAGGAAACGAACGCCCACATTAGATAGGGATGTGCTTCCTGGGCACCTGCAATTCAAACCGAGGGCTTAGGGATCCCGATCAGTTCCTTACTTCCTTTCTGTTATGCTTTGGGACTCAAAAAACATCTTCTCCATCCTGAGTCCACCTGGTGCCCCAAGAGTCCTGCTCCAACCGATCAAACGCCATAATGACAGGCCAGGAAAGCAGGCGGACACTACAACGCAAGGCTTTATTGTATTCTTAAATGTCGGGACTTCAGAAAGTGAAGGAGAATATGTTAATGCAGATTAAAAGTGTTTATCTGTGTCTAATAGGCATAGCATAAAAAAACAAAAACAATGAGGACATATACTTCCAGCATTAAAAATAATTATCCCACAAAGTAAAAGTCACAAAATGAAATTTCAACATACATCTGTTGTTTCACATCCTTCTGTAAAAGGAAAACCACAGTTCACAGAGTAGGCAGAAGATAGGAACAGGTTAGCAAAAATATAGATAATACGCATGTGAAAAAAATGCTAATCATGACTCCTTAAGGAAATGCAGTTAAAACACTGAGACTCCACTATAAGCTTATAAAAAGGGTTAAAGTTAAGAATGATGGACCAAATAACTCACTAGGATGTGGCGGAAATGGAACTCTCACACACTGCAGGGAAGAGTACAAAAAGAACCATTTATATTACAATATGCGAAGTTCTTTAAGTTAAACATTTACCCTACAACTCAGACTTTTCACTCTGAGTTACTGACAAAAAATAAGTGAAACACATATCCATATAAATAATTACACACAAATATTCATACCAACTTTATTTTCCATACACAAAAATTAGAAATATTCAAATGCCTGTAAACAAATTAATGGGGTAAACTAATAGTGGTATACTCAAAGAATTATTTCTCAACAACAAAAGAGAACCTACTTATATACCATTGATGAATCTACAATTATTTATGCAACCCAAAAGCAGGAAAAAAAAACCTGGGTGGCTCAGTTGGTTAAGCATCAACTTGATATTGGCTCAGGTCATGACCTCATGGTTCATGAGTTCAAGCCCTATGCTGGGCTCTGTGCTGACAGTCCAGAGACTGCTTGAGTTTCATTCTCCCTCCCTACTCTCTCCCCACCACCAATTTTCTCTCTCACAATAAATAAAATTTTTAAAACTTAAAAAAATAGGAAAATAATACTTTGATTCCTGCTATATAAATTATAGAAAATAGAGTGTTTTTTAAAATGGCAAGTAAATTACTTGGAGGGCTGTGAAGGCAAGTAGAGAGATTAAATATTAAAGGACATGAGGTAAATATACAATGACCAATATGATCACTATCAAGACCACGATGTTTTCTGAGGTTTGTAAGTATGTCAAAACTTACTAAAGACTACATTTCCAATATGTACAGTTTATTACATGTAAATTAAACCTTAGTAAACCTTTCTTAAATGACTCAAGATTTAAAAAATCTGTCCAACTCTTTTTGGAAAATAGGTTTTGCAACCCTACATTCAACGCACATTCTCACCTTGCAGAGGCTAGTTTTGCTGTGAAAGCAAATACAGTGATCAACGAAGGCCTCTCCAAGAGAGTCAAGAGGACTGCTGGCTGGGCCATAAAAGCGGCATCCCCAGTGTTTCTGAAGCAGTTCTGGTCTCCCCTGAACCTTACGAACTTATAACCAATGACCTACAGAACTGTGGACGTCATGGCACATGGCTCTTCGCAGGACCTGGGGAAGAGGTGCCCCTCAACAGTGTGGACCGACATTCCCTGTGCTATCCCCTGTGAACAAGGGGGAAAAAATCATGCTGCTCCCAGTTGCACTTGAGGTTCTCACACCTGCCCCTCCTCAGGGTGACCTCTGAGTTTCCCAGAACTCATAACATTTAATTTCAAATGAGGACCAGAAGGCTATGCAGTCTTTCCTAGGAGGCAAGAGATAGTGCAAACTTGTCAAACACTGGTAAACTCATTTCTGCCACCATGTCCTCTTGAGGCACAGAAATTTGAGATCCTCCCCAATGAAAGCTGTACACACTTTCATGCTTGTAGATCGCAAAATGTTTATAAACCACCGTATACAGTAAATAAGACACGCAAGATTGAAAAGGACTTAAATAAGGACTTCATTAGCGTACGAACCAAGCAATAGGGGCCAGCAGTTCTCGAGCGAGTGACTTGGAAGCTAGAAAAATGAATCACAAATGTCTCTGGAGACCACATCCCTGCAAACGCGGGTCCTTCTCTGCAACCTGCCAGCTGAACTCGCATGACGGTCTCCACAACAGCACTGGCCAGGTCTATGCAATTAGTTAGAAAGAAGGAAATGTGGGCCCCCCAAAGACTCAGGTTACTCCTAATCTCCTCCAACAATAAGAACAAAGGTCAGCTTCCCTGAGCACAGCGGGGTGATGACTGACGCATGCTGTAGAGACTTGCCAGGGCAGGAGTAATTAGCTTTGGCCAGAATGGCAGTGAAATAAACCTGGAAAAAGCCCTCAGCAGTTTAGAAACTGCAACACAGCCACACATGCTTCCCATGCAGCTGAAACCGATGGGAAAACTCTCTACTAGTGACAACTGGATATAGTAGATTGAATTCAGGCAAATGGGGCCTCACAAAGAGTTGCCTCTGGTATCATTACACCAAATAAGGAAACTGTATGCTTCCTAACCACCTAAAGCCTTTTTCCAGTGTGAACCCGCCGGTGCTGAGAAAGGTTCGATTTTCGGCTAAAAGACTTCCCACATACACTGCAGTCATAAGGCCTCTCTCCTGTGTGAACTCTCTGATGATAATGGAGGGTAGAACGAGAGGTAAAAGATTTCCCACATTCACTGCACTCAAAAGGCCTTTCTCCTGTGTGAACTCTCCGGTGAATAATGAGGTGAATTCTTTGGGTAAAGGATTTTCCACACTCACTGCACTCATGAGGCCTTTCTCCTGTGTGAACCCTGCGATGTCGAATCAGTATGGAGCTATTGGTAAAAGATTTCCCACACTCACTACACTCATAAGGCCTTTCTCCAGTGTGGACTCTCTGATGATAACCAAGGGCAGAGACGGAAGTAAAAGATTTCCCACATTCACTGCACTCATAAGGCCTTTCTCCGGTGTGGACTCTCCGATGTTTAGAAAGATACGAGTTCTGACTAAAGGATCTCCCACAATCACTGCATTCATAAGGCTTTTCTCCAGTGTGAACTCTCTGGTGTTGATTCAACTGGGAACTATCTCTAAAAGACTTTCCACATTCGTTGCAGTCAAAAGGCCTTTCTCCTGTGTGAACTCTCTGGTGACAACGGAGGGCAGAGGCAGAGGTAAAAGACTTATCACACTCTTTGCACTCATAAGGCCTTTCTCCGATGTGAACTTTTTGATGATAACGGAGGGCAGAGCCAGAGGTAAAGGATTTTCCACATTCCTTGCACTCATAAGGCCTTTCTCCTGTGTGAACTCTCTGGTGTATATTGAGGTGATTTCTTTGGGTAAAGGATTTCCCACACTCACTGCACTCATAAGGCCTTTCTCCTGTGTGAACTCTACGGTGTCTAATAAGTATCGGTCCATTGGTAAAAGATTTCCCACATTCACTACACTCATAAGGTTTTTCTCCAGTGTGAACTCTCTGATGATAACAGAGAGCAGAGCCAGAGGTAAAAGATTTTCCACATTCACTGCATTCATAAGGCCTCTCCCCGGTGTGAACTCTCTGGTGCTGAGAGAGGTAAGATTTGTGGCTAAATGATTTCCCACATTCGTTGCATTCATAAGGCCTTTCTCCTGTATGAACTCTTCGATGTATAATGAGGTGATTTATTTGGGTAAAAGACTTCCCACAATCATTACACTCATAAGGCCTCTCTCCTGTGTGAATTCTCTGATGATAACGGAGGCCAGAGCTAGAGGTAAAAGACTTTCCACATTCAATACATTTATAAGGTTTTTCTCCAGTATGAATTCTCTGATGATAACGGAGGGCAGAGCTAGAAGTAAAAGATTTCCCACATTCGCTACATTCGTAAGGCCTTTCTCCTGTGTGTACTCGCCAGTGTTCAATGATATCAGATTTTCGTCTAAATGATTTCTCACATTCAGTGCACTCATAACTGATTTCTCCACCGTGAACTGTACGTTGTCGAATGATGGCACTCTGGCTAACAGACTGAGCACAGCCAAGACACACATAACAGTTTTCCCCAGTGTTACTTCTCTGAGGATAAGGGAGGAGAAATTTTTGACTAAAGGATTTCCCACATTTGCTACACTTGTACTGTCTTGGCCCAGTATGAATTCTCCGATGTTGACTGAGGGTTGAGCTTCCCATAAAGGACTTACCACAGTCCCTACACACATGAAGCTCGTCACCACTGTGGATTCTCTGGTGAATAGCAAGTGAAGATTTGTATCGGAATGTTTTCCTACATTCAGGGCACACAAAACACTGTCTTCCAGTGTGGATACCCTTGTCTTGAACAAGTGTATGTTTGGGACCAAAGGCTTTATTTTTATTGCGTTCTTCCCGGGTGTAATGGCTTTCTTTGCTTTGAAAAGTCACCCCACACTTGGTGATTTCCTTCTCCCCAGTATGAGTGGCCTGTGGTTGGAGATGTTCTGAGGTGGCCAGGAAGTCCTTCTCAACCTCCTTAGAGGTAAGGGGTTTTTCTGAATCATGGAAATTGCTGCTCTTCACAAAAGAGGCCGTGTCCACACTGCTTCTGAATGGCTTCTCTCCCATGCGCTGTTCCGGCTGCTGCTGGAAGTTGACGCTGAAATAAAAGCGTTTTGCGCATGCCCCACACCTCAACAGTTTCTGGCTGCTTGGTTTTCCCTGGTGCTCAGCCAAGCGGAAAATGTCTCTCAAGAC